>SNQJ01S0033790.1:78698-108296 GCA_010110895.2 Picea sitchensis
ATGTTTCCTCGTAGGGGTTTTACCACGTGAAAACATCGGTGTGTTGATCTTTGATCTGGTTATGTGAGTGGTTACTGAAGGTGTTCGTCCTCTGTTGGAATACCTGTGTTGTCGAACATCAGATGCCTCATGCCCACAGGAATGGAGCACGATGGTGAGTGCAGCCACGAGAGGTCAACTAAGGCAGTCAATGACATGATTTGTGTTCCTTGTCTTATACTTGATGTTGAGATGGAACTGCTACAAGTATGTGAACCACTTCTGATGGCGGTCGTTCTGCAACTTCCCCTATGTATGTATGAACTGCATAGGCTTGTGATCAATGTGGATGGTTTTCTCCTTTCCCAGAATGTGATGTTTCTATTGACGACATACTTGTGCAATGGAATACATTTCCTTGTCATAGGTGGTGTATTTCTAGGAATTATCTGAGAGTGTCTCACTATGGTATGCTACCGGATGACCGTGTTGAGTGAGAATTGCGCCTACAACATAGTCAGATGCATTAGTCTCAATCTAGAACGGTTGTTGCAGATCGGGTAAGGAGAGTACTAGAGCTGAGCACAAGCGATGCTTGAGATCATCAAATTCTCATTGTTGTGCCTTCCCCCATGAGAAATTTTCCTTGTCACTGCCCTTGGTCACTTGGATGAGGGCCCATGCAATATGGGAGATTCCCAAAATGAATCGTCGGTAGAAGTTGGCAAGTCCCAAGAAGCTTCGAAGCTCGGTTAGTGTGGTCGGGGAGGGCCAGTCACAAATGACTTGGATCTTAGATAGATCCACATGTACCCCATGTTCATCAACAATGTATCCCAATTATTGGACCTTGTTAATGCCAAAGGAGCATTTTTCCATGTTGGGATATAGCTTGTGTTGTTGTAGAGTGCTCAAAACCTACTGAATATGTTGAATGTGCTCCTCCCAAGTTCTTCACAAGATGAGGATGTCATCCAGATATACCACCACAAAAGAGTTGGTGAAGGGTCTTAATACATCATCCATCAACCTCATGAAAGTTGTTGGTACATTTGTTAGGCCAAAGGGCATGACCATCCATTCGAAGAGACCTTCTTTAGACTTGAGCGTTGTCTTCCATACATCAGTCAGTTCGATGGGAACATGGTGGTAGCCATACTTTAGGTCAATCCTTCTTAAGAACTTGGCCCCCTTGAGTTGGTCAAGAAGGTCATCGATTCGTGGAATTGGGTACCGTTCCTGGTGCAAAGTGCTCCATCTTGTGTACTGGTCCTCATAGCTTCCAACATGGTAGTATTTTTCTTTAATAGAATCCCTAAAGGAATCCCAAGGGTGACCACAAATTTTGCAGAATCCTCTATGGCCCTTTGCTCACAGTAATTATCCCACCAATCCTTAACATGAGGGACGGACTTGAGGAGTACAAAAGTAATCTTTTCCCTATTGGAAAAATTGTGGACCGAAAAATACCCTTCGAGCAGATTTAGCCATTTATCTACAACATCCTCATCTATCAGTCCTTCAAATATTGGAATATCAAAATTTACTTGTACCTTGAAGGGGGTTGCATGGCCGCTTGATGAAGATGCATCTCTTGTGGGTAGCCACCGAAGGATCTGTGCAAAGTTGTCCATCATTTCATTCCTTTGTTGCGCAAGGGATTCGTCGAGCAACATTTTAAAAGGATCTCCTGCTCCATCATATTTATTTTTGTCCCCCATGGGTTGTTGTCGGGCTCAGTGCGACCGATCTTGCAAAGGCTCGACTAGTTCGAGTCCCAACTTCTTGTACCCGGATCTTGTCGGGGACATGCATGAAGAAAAATAAATGAAGAGCAGACTGCTCTGATACCACTGATCTAGATTTATGAGCGGAACGAAATGAATAACAAACTGAATACAATAGCACATAGATATAGAGAACAACAACAAATATCCAGTGAACAATAACTTCTATTGAATAAATAAAATAGGTTGGAACTGTAAAACTGCAGAACTGAAAACAACTTGCTCAAATGGTGGTAGCTATCTCTGAGAAGAGATGTGACTGATACATGAATCCATCTAAGTAGAATGATTACAATGAGGTTCTAGAGGAATTTTTAGGATTACTCATGAATTCCAAAACCCTAGACATCCAAAAACGTAACCCTAGGAGATGAAACGCCAAAAGTTATGTGGGCCTCGATGGGTAAGTTGGTACCTCAACTTCTCGGGGTCGTAACTTTTTCATACAACCTTCATTTTAGGTGTGTGATAGCCCATTGGAAAGGTATTTTCGAGAACTACACATTATTCCATCAAAATATGACATTAACCATAGCTTGACTATGTAAATCCAAAAAATCATTGTTTAGGGCCCCAAAACGGCCCTGGAAGTACATAAAGATGTACTGACATGAAAGCTTCCAAAATAAGCTAGTTGAATTTGGTGGGCGGCCACTAATCCCCATATGGAGGCTGTGTAGGGCTTTAGACATCCCTGGAAGTGTAGAACCCACAATTACAAAGAATTACAAAAGAACGTGCTGAACTATAACTATCAAAAGGGGCGAGTTGGAATAGGTGGGTGGCCACCAATTTCCACCTGGATCACCCACCCTCTTTTTATTATTATTATTTTTGTTTGTCCTTTTCATATTGGAAAGCTTAAAAAAAAATAAAACAATGCTAGACTACACATAGGAAATGAGTGTCGTAGGAAAGCAAACTAGTTCCAAGCACAAGGAACATACCTCTATTCAATGCAAGGAAGCATGGGAAGGATATGGAAACTCGGGAGAATGTTTCCTCCTTAGGTACAAGTGTCAAATTGCAAAGGAAAATATTACAAGATTAGCAATTGATGAGAATGCATAAGCAAATAGGTGAGAAACAACCAGTGAAAGTTGACATTAGGCTCAACAATGTGAGTGGTAAAAATGAAATGCAGTTACAACTTGAGCACAAAAGTATGGGATCCCCACAGGTAAATAGCCAAAATAATATTGACAGGAATATGAGGTTTCAACGCAATGTCATGACAGGACTAATAAGACTCCCAAGCCTAAGAAAAACTTTAGCATGGGCACCAAAAGGAAAAGCAAGGTTCTATCTAGGATGACCATGATAGTAGGATCTACCATGAAAAAAACGACCCTTCAAAGCAGAGGGAAAAGCTTGTGTCGTCAGTAATGATCAGGATTTAGGAGCGGAACGAACTGATTAACAAACTGAATACAATCAACATAGAGATAGGAAGAATAACACAAATATCCAGTGAAAAATATCTTCTATTAAATAATGAAATAGGCTGAAACTGTAAAACTGCATAATTGACACTTGCTCGAATGGTGGTAGCTATCTCTGAGAAGAGATGTGGCTGCTACGCACATCCGTATGAGAATAATGGATCACAATGAGGCTCCAAAGGCCCTTTTCATATTACTCATGAATGCCAAAACCCTAGACATCCAAAAACCTAACCCTTTAAGGTGGAACGCCAAAAGTCATGTGGGCCCTATGGGTAAGTTGGTGTAATTTAGTACCTCAACTTCCTAGGGTCGTGAATTTTGCATACGATCTTCGTTTTAGGCTCCTGATAGCCCATTGGAAAGGTATTTCAGAGAACTACAAATTTCATCGTTAGATTCTGACTTCGCCAACAATCTAACTGTGGCGAGTAAAAAAAACAACGTTTAGGGCCCCAAAACAACCCTGGAAGTACAGTACGATGTGCTGACATGAAAACATACAAAATAAGCTAGTTGGATTAGGCGAGAGGCCGCCCGTATCCACCTGCAGAATGTGTGAGGCTTCATACATCCCCAGAAGTGTAGAACTCACAATTATAAAGCAGTACATAAAGACGTGCTGAATAAAAAACAGACACAAGGAGCCAGTTGGAATAGATGGGTGGCCACCAATATCCACCTAGGTCAATGCTCCCCCCTAGGAATTAATGGTCTCCATTGCGTTGAGTTTCCCCATCAGGTGAGCAAACTTCTGCTGGATTTGGCCCTGGGTGAGCCACTTGCCTTGGTGTAGGAGTTTCCCTGCCTTGACAACCCGATAAAGCTGGATCCGCTGATGGCGAGTGCCCTTGACCTATGTGTCCACTATCTGATTGGTGGATGTTTGTTCCATGCAGTCAGGGTTGAGCTCTGTTGGTGTCAGTTGTAAGATGATCTCAGAGGTGTCCAATAATGGTGGAAAATATGGCTGAAGGAGGTCCACATTGAATACTGGATGCAGACCAAGGAAGGGTGGACCGTTGAGCTCAAAGTCATTGCTACCCAGAGCCTTGGTGATAGTGTAAGGCTCATAACGAAGTGGGCAAAGCTTCCGATGGGGCCCGACGAAACGCTCCTTCTGCAAATGTAACCAAACTTTGTCGCCAACCTGAAATTGGTGTGGTACCCTATTTTTATTATGGCGCTACTTGTACTTAGCGTTGGATTTTTGCAAAATCTCTTGGACCTGTTGGTGGATGTGCTGAATCCGCTCATTGAATTTGGTGGCTTTCTCGATCGCATACTGATCAGGGGAAGATTATGTCTATGCGGTGGCAAGAGGAAGTGCAACATCAATGGGCCTCAAGGATTGGAATCCCAGACCCACCTGAAATGGGCTATGGTCGGTGGAACTATGGAGAGCCCTGTTGTATCTGTGTTGGACATATGGGAGACTCTCGTCCCATGTACGAGGATGCTTAGAATTGTACATGCGCATGATGTGCACAATCATCCGATTGACAACCTCGGTTTGGCCATCAGTTTTGGGGTGGAAAGAAGTGTATTTTGTGAGCTTGGTGTCCAACAGAGCCCAGAGAATCGACCAAAAGGTGTTGAGGAACCTGTTGTCTCAGTCAGAGATGATCGTCTGTGGTATCCCAAAGTGAACCCAAACTCGTTCGAAGAAGAGATTGGCAGTATCTGCGACTGTGACATTCTTCTTACAGGATGTGAGGATGGCCATCTTCGAAAACCGATCAACGACCACAAACACGTAGTCATTTATGTGCTTGGTGGATGACAAAACAGACATGTAATCCATGGAGATGGATTCCCACGGCTTCTCGGGAATAGGAAGAGGGGTGTATAAGCCTTACTTCTTGATGGATGGCTTGGAAATGGCACAGGCAGTGCAAGATCTGATATACTTGTTGAAATTCCTATCGAAGTTTTGGTCAATAAAAATGTTTATGAAGAATGACCACAATTTTCTCTACACCAAAATGTCCTGCCACCCGACTGTAGTGGGCTTCCTAAATCAAGTTTGCACGCTCGCTTGTAGGAACACAGATATGGCCTAGGTGGCATAAGATTCCATCGTGAATGTGAAAATTAGTGATAGTGGCATATGTAGCCAAGAGTTGATATGTGGTGGCGAAGTCTGGATCTTACTGGTTAAGTTGGGGCCACTCCGATGTTTCATGTCCACAGGAATGGAGCATAGTGGTGAGTGCATCCACATGAGGCTTGCTGAGGCAGTTAGCGACACAATTGGAGATATATGTCTTATACTTGATGTTTATATGGAACTGTTGTAGGTAAGTGGACCACTTCTAATGGTAGTCATTCTGCAATTTCCCCTGTGTCTGTATGAACTGCGGAGGCTTGTGATCAATGTGTATGATCGTCTATTTCCCCATAATGTAATGTTTCCATTGACGATTGTCTTGTACAATGGAATACATTTCCTTATCATAGGCGTGGTATTTATGGACAATATCGAAGAGTGTCTCACTATGGTATGCCATCGGATGCCCATGTTGAGTGAGAACTGCGCCCAAAACATAGTCATATGCATCAGTCTCAATCTCGAATGGTTGTTGCAGATCGTGCAAGGAGAGTACAGGAGCTGAGTACAAATGATGTTTCAGGTCTTCGAATGCTTGTTTCTTCTCCTTCCCCCACACAAACTTGGCCCTACCACCTCCCTTGGTCACCTGGCTAAGGGCCCATGCAATATGGGAAAATCCAACCACGAACCGTCGGTAAAAATTGGCTAGTCCCAAGAAGCTCCAAAGCTCGGTTAGTGTGGTCGGGGCTGGCCAGTCACGGATGACTTGGATCTTAGTTGGATCAACATGTACCCCATCCTCATCAACAATGTAACCCAGGTATTGGACCCCATTCATGCTAAAAGAGCATTTTTCCAAGTTGGCATAAATATTGTGTTGTCGCAGAGTGCTCAAAACCTGTTGAATATGTCACATGTGCTCCTCCCACATTCTGTTGAAGATGAGGATGTCATCCAAATATAATACCACAAAGGAGTTGGTGAAGGGTCTCAATACATCGTCCATCAACCTCATGAAAGTGGTTGCTGCATTTGTTAAGCCAAAGGGAATGACTAGCCATTCGTAGAGACCTTCTTTAGACTTGAAGGTTGTCTTCCAGACATCATTTGGTTCGATGGGGACCTGGTGGTAGCCAGACTTCAGGTCAATATTTTTGAATAACTTTTCCCACCTTGAGTTGGTAAAGAAGGTCATCAATTTTGGGAATGGGGTAGCAGTTCCTGAGTGTGATTTTGTTTAAGGATCTGTAATCAATGCATAGTCGCCAAGTACCGTCCTTCTTCTGCACCAGTATAATCGGGCTTCCGCAAGGGGAGTATTTGGGTCTGGTGTGCCTCTTTTGAAGAAGCTCTTGGATATGACCCCTGATTTCATCATTCTCCATCACTGAGTGTCGATAGACTGGTCTACTGGGTAGAGGTGCGCTGGGGGTCAGATCAATTGGATGCTTGACTTGGCAGTGTGTCGGTACCCCTGTATGTGAGACAAAGATGTCTTTGTATTCTTCCACTATCTCATCCACTTGCTTTTGCAGCGAAGAGAGGCGTTGTGTAGAGGCCACAGATGTGGCGAAGAACTTCTTCTTACTGTGAGCACGGATCACAAAGAAGACGAACTTCCCAGTCTATGAAATTACCTTACTGCATTTCTTAGAAGAGATTAAAGAAATAGCAGTAGGCGGTGCCACCTATGGGATCCTGTACAATTGTCTACCCAAAGTAATAATAACACTGCGGGGTCTAGACTCATACACAACATGAAACTTCCACAAATACGGTTGTCCTAAAAGAACATTGCAAAATTCAAGGATAGCGATATCAAAAATTACCTCATCGTTGAAAGGCTTGATGTCGTAGGGAAGACGACATTGTTGGCTGACACATATATCTCTTCCTTGACGATGCCAGTCGATGGTGTAGGGTTGTGGGTGCAGTGTTGTTGGTAGGTTCAACCACTTGACGACCTCTGCTGAAATCAGTTTCTTTTGACTATCGTTGTCGACAATGAAATGAATCGGAGCCCCCTTGACCCACATCTGCTAGTGAAAGAGGCATTCCCCTTCCTCTGGTTCTTCTGGTTCGCTTGGCCAGACTTTGGTGGTAGCGACCATGGCACTGGGTTTAGCATCGATAATCCGCTTCCCTCCTTCAGGATTTGAATCGGAATCAGAATCGACCTCTGACTCGGAAGCCTTTAGCTCGGCCATGGGGAACTACTTGGAGCGACATTCGTCTGTGTTGTGCCAAGGAATTTTATGGTACTCACACCATTTTCCCGTTTCCTTCTTCGTCTTCCCATTTCCCTTGTTGTGTTGCGGCTTGGACAGATTTTCTTGAGGGCGACCATATTGACTTGGTCCCTTGCTGTGTGGGTTGGGGTTGCCTTTTACCTGCTTCGGTTGTGAGGGGTTTGCAGATCCAAACTCTCGTCGTTTCTGCTTAATCTTGACAATGTATCTATAAGTCGTGCTCAATGAGGCGATGTCTAGGAACTCCATTTCTGTTTGAATGTATCTATGCAAAAAATTGCGGTATTTGAGCACCAGATGACACTCAGAATGTTTGATACCCAATTTGTTGCGTAGGGTATGGAAAATATTGGCGAAGTTTGGTACTGTCTGGTCCCTTTCTTAACGTAGGGTGGTCCATCTGGTGTACTAGTCCTCGTAGCTTCCAACAGGGTAGTTATTTTCTTTAATGGCGTCCTGGAAGGAATCCCATGTAGGGGCCACCACAAAAATTGCCAATTCCTCCACGAACATTTGCTCAGAGTAATTATCGCACCAGTCTTTATCATGGGGAACGACCTTGAGGAGTGAAAAAGTGATCTTTTCCCTATGGGAAAAATTGTGGACCGAAAAAATCCTTCGAGCAGATTCACCCATTTATCTACAACATATGCATCTATCAGTCCTTCAAATAATGGAATATCAAAATTTACCTATACCTTGAAGGGGGTTGCATGGTCGCTTGACGAAGATGCTTCTCCCGTGGGCAAACATCGAAGGATCTGCACGAAGTTGTCCATCATTTTGTTCCTTTTTCGTGTGAGGGATTCCTCGAGAAAAATTTTAATAGTATCTCCTGCTCCATCATCTTTCTTATCGTCTCCCATGGGTTTTTGTCAGGCTCTATGCGACCAATCTCGTAATGGCTCAATTGGTTCGAGTCCCAACTTCTTGTACCCATAACTTGTCGAGGACATGCACGAAGAAAAATAAATGAAGAGCAGACCACTCTGATACCAATGATCTGGATTTAGGAGCGGAATGAACTGATTAATAGACTGAATACAATCAACACAGAGATAGGAAGAATAACACAAATATCCAGTGAACAATATCTTCTACTAAATAATGAAATAGGTTGAAACTGTAAAAATGCAACACTGACACTTGCTCGAATGGTGGTAGATATCTCTGAGAAGAGATGTGGCTGCTACGCGCATCCGTCTGAGCAGAATGTATTACAATGAGGCTCTAGAGGCCCTTTTCATATTACTCATGAATGCCAAAACACTAGACATCCAAAAACCTAACCCTAGAAGGTGAAACGACAAAAGTCATGTGGGCCCTATGGGTAAGTTGGTGTAATTTGGTACCTCAACTTCCTAGGGTCGTAACTTTTCATACAGCCTCTGTTTTAAGCGCGTGATAGCCCGCTGGAAATGTCTTTCTGAGAACTACACATTCCGCCATCAGAATCCGACTCCTTCTACAGTCTGACTGTGACGAGGGTAAAAAACAACGTTTAGGGCGCCAAAACAACCCTGGAAGTACAACAAGATGTGCTGACATGAAAACATACAAAATAATCCAGTTGGATTAGGCAAGAGGCCACCCGTATCCACCTGGAGAATGTGTGAGGCTTCAGACAACCCCAGAAGCGTAGAACTCAATTATAAAGCGGTACAGAAAGACGTGTTGAATAAAAAACGGACACGAAGAGCCAGTTGGAATAGGTGGGTGGCCACCAATATCCACTTGGATCAAGTAAGTGGGGTTAACCCTAAGGAAAATTTATAAAAGTTCATTGATTATGCATAATGCAAGGCGGAAAATATCCTAACTTATATGCCAATGACAAAAACATTACCTGACAGAGTCAGAAAAATTGGACCAATGGATATAAAAACTAAATTTTAATCATCCTCCATGCACAATCTAAGTTCAAACGATCATCTCGTACAAAAAATCTGGTTCATTAGGCATTTTGAATGATAAAAAATGGTAAAAATTATGTAAAAGTGGGTAAAAAATTCTTTATAATATGGAAAAATGACCCCAAAACTATCTTATTGTGAGTTTTTATTAAATTGAGCAAATTGAGAGGGAAAAACCTTCCAAAATTCGAAGATCATAACTGGAGCTACATGAGTCAGAATCCCTCGTCTTCAGAAATAAGTGGACAAACATTTCCCCCTTTTCATTTTCATCCATGATTTTTTTAGTTTCTGCATTTTATCATTTAGTATTTTTAATTTTAAAATAGGGGCGTGTTCATACACACCCTGCTTTGGCACGGGGTGCGTATACCCAACCCTATACATGCCCTTGCTTAATGAAAATCTTGTACATACACGACTGTCATAAGAGAAAGTCGTGTATATGTACACTACCTTTGAAAAAATAAGAATTAACTCCTCTTTTTGTCTTGCAGAGCTTGATAATGAAAATTGAGTGGAGAAACCTTCCGACAATGTGGATTGAGAAAGTTCTACGAGTGACCAAATATGTGGGCGCAAAAAATACTTTTACAACTCTCGATCAATTATTGGAAACCAGACACATATGTGTTCATGAAGGATGGTCAATCTTTGAAATTATAGGTTGATGATATTTACTTCATTACAGGGATCTCTTAACGATGTGACATAGTCAATCTCAGGACCTAAGGGGGTATTAGTATGACCATTGATGATTATATGTCAACCTATTGCACCCTTGGGACACAATGAGTTGGGAGCCAAGTCCCAATCTGTAACATAGAGGACCCGAGTCTGAAGGTAATTGTACATACTGTTACTAAGATTGTAGGATCCACCGCTATACACCAGGCCTCAAGAACACAAATTTTCTACGCGATAGAATGTTTACGTCCAATGATATATGATTGGAGTACGTATTTGTTACAGAGTATGAATACTCAAATCACATAGTGAAAAATGGAAAGATTAAAAACTTTGGGTGTTGTAGCCTCTTACGCTCTTTATTCTTTGAAAGAGTACCTGCCATGAGTCCTTGAGTTTTTATGGCACCCCATAGACTCTCGGAACCATACTTACTACGATGGTCCACACTGATACAACGCTTAGGAGGTGGGAATTTAATAAATGCACATGATGATGCATTCTTTGACAAGTGGCAACATCAAATCATTGTGATTGACGACTACCCCTATGAAGGGATAAGTTTTGCTAAAGACCTAGATATGCCCGTACCTCTTGGTGTCGCACTGGGTGAGATCGGTAGGAAACATTGTAATTTTTGTAATTATTTAATTTTTATTTATTTTATTTAATTCAAGAGGCAAACCAAAAACATTTTTGTCATGAATTAAATATAACAAAATATGATTAATGTGCAGATATTGGACAGAGAAGGCTAGAGGGGTACCTGCATCACCGACACAGGGGGTACAGTGAGGAGAAGCCAGGAAGGGATGCCACACAGATCAAGGGGACGTTGCAAAAAATCCATATGAACTTGGATGGACTCACCCACGAGATCCCTATGGTGCAGTTTGAGGACTTGCTGGAGCAGATGCAGTGAAAGGTAGTCGGTGTACCATGTGCTTGGGTGTGACTCTTCGAACATATGGCCAATGTTGTAGTGTTCTTAACTCTGCCCTGTCCACACCTTTTGTTTTGGTGCCCTGCCATGGATTTTTACCTGTCCGCAATGAGTCATGTCTCTCTCTCTGTGCACACCCTTGGCCTCGAAAGTTCCACCATTACGAGGGGTTGGATCCGTTCCCCTTGTGATGGCTACTGGGAAAACCCTTAACCCTCCATCCTGGATTTTTATAGAAGATATTGTCGTGCATGTCAAGTTGTTACGGGTTATTGTGGATTGAATGAATAGTCGTTTTCCTTGGATACAGACTCGCGTATGATCGTATAGCAGTCGTGTTGGTTTGGCATTTGGCTACTGCTTCTATGATAATAAGGATAAAACCTTCGTTGCCAATTGAACTTTCAAAAGATACAGTCACCCTCCTTATGTTAATAGCTCAATATTGTTAATGGAAAGGGCCTCTGCCCCGATTCGATTGGATGCGTGTGTATGCATAGCTACCATAGCTCGTTCGGTTGATTGATTTTCTACAACAATGGCGAATTGTTTGGTTGATATACAATCACTGGTGTTTGCACTAATAATAATTCGGATGATAGCTAGCATTGGTTACAAATGCTTGGTGTTGCTCATGCACGTCGCGTTGTGTGTATGGTGTTTTGCAAATCAAATATTGGGCATGGTAACTATGTTTTTCTTGGGGCCGAATGATTATTGAACTGGATAACTATAGAAAGTATATCCACTGCATCCTTGTGCTTATTGGTTGTGTAGGCCTGAGTGTGCACAGCATAATCGATCATTGTGTGACTAAATTGAAGCAATCTTATATTAAATCGATGGCTCAGCCGATATGTTGAGTTATTACCATGACTGTGTATTTGTTGTGTTGAGTGGAAATGTTGCATCATGGGGTTTTGTTAGTTGCGCACTATGTGTGGTTTAGATAGCTTGGTTTTCACACTCAGGGGTACCCACGGAGTTTTAAGCATGTTTATTTATTGCAATCGACCACTAGTTAAAGCATGCATGTTGTTGATGACAGTCGTATTCGATGGGTGGCCCAGTTTTTAAGTCACATTGAATTAATTTGTTTACAATTCCAGAACTACATTGCCTTGACAAATTACCTTGCGCATAGCTTGTGTCTAAATGGTGACCGTGGGTTGTATGATTAATCGTATTTTTGAGTGTGGCAACCTAGTCTTGATTATCTGGTTACTGCCTATACATGTTTAACAAATATCACTACATTTAAATGACAAGCCTGATTGCAATGATAGTGATTTCATTGTTAATTTGAAAACACGACCTTTGAAGTTTTATTGTGATTGGAGAAATGCATGGGCAGTGGTTGATTTTGATAGTTACATATTGGAAATGGGTATTGTGCATAAATTGTTATAAAATTAAAAGTATGTGAATGAAGGGAACATGACCTCTTAGAAATTGTGTGGAATACATACGGCCTTGTGATGCCACTGTGTTGGATATTTGATTAATGAACAGTGAATTATTAAATTCACAGGAACTATTATTTTGTCAAACGATTGTTGGTGGATGCATCTCCTTTCGCAGAATGTGTTATGGATCACTGGATTAATTTCATGAACAATAATCATTTTTCTTCCCTTCCATTATTTCAATTTCCGCTAATTACTAACCCCGTCGCCTCCCATATTCATTTTTTTCACTCCCTGTTCTGAGATCGATTGCAGTCAAGAGAATTTATGTGTTAAAGAAGATGAAGGTGGCAGTGTCTTGTGTGGATTGTAGTGAGGTTTTATTGGTTTTCTTTACAGTTGATTGTTTTTGTCATTGAGCAGTGACCACGTCTTTTTCCCCTCATTATATCATATTTTTTCTCAATACAACCCCCTCACATATCCCAGAACCCTTTTTCACCCCCTACTCATTGATTAATGGTGAAACAATTTGTATGGATTAGATTGCATGAGTCTGATACATTGTTGAGCCAAATCTATTTCATATTTTTAAAGAGTTGTCATGTATGGTTATTTAAAACACTATTTGCTAATTGATCACGCATGCAGGATGAGTTTTTTTAGTAGAGGTAGCCATGGCCGAGGAAACATAGGTAGAGGTAATTGGAACCAAGGCCCAAGAAGGCCTAGGTTCTCCATACATTTTGACTCTGATTCCCAAGAGCTTGGCGAATTGTTTCATGTCGGATTCTTCAATTGGATTGAGCAGGGAATAGTCCAACCTAAGCCTAAAGGCCTACTTTCCAAGCCTCACAAGCACCCAATATCCATGTACCTCCTCATGTCTCGTTACAACCCGAGGTCCCTGAAAATGATGGATGGCAAGAGATTGTCCACCCGACAGTCTCCCAACATCGTGGCTGGCCCAACTTGTCTTTGCCTCCTCCTCCATCGGTTAACCCCATTGCCCAAGCTGCCCTTGATCACTCGCCAGTGAAATCCTCCCATGCTAGAAAGATATTGAAAATTGAGGCCCACCATGCCCTTGATAAAGGAAAATCCATGGTCGCCCCTTCCTCACCCTCCAATGGCTCTGAGAAATCCGTGTCTTATCATATGCATTTGAGGGACGATTGTTCCCACGTGATCAACGAAATTAGGCCTAAAGGCTCTGCACAACCAAAGGTAAATTCAGGAAAATCAAGAGGTGACAGTAGCAATCAAGGAAGGGTTGCATCACAGACTGGGAAATATGGTTTTTGAGTTTATTATATCTATTGTTTTATGATAGTTGACTTCAGGGATCTTTGGACAACATGTTTATTTTGGATATATGAGTATTATTTTTGAAATAATTTCAAATTTCATGAGTTCAAATTGCCCAAAAGTGAATATGTTGATGGGAGGCACAAGGAGGTGTGTTTTTCTTAACTAATGGTTATATTATGATTGTTATGAACTAAAGGGAGTCACAAGGGGTCCCGCATACTAGTTATTATTTATTTATGACCCTTATTATAATTATTACTCTTCCCCCTAACTAAATTTAGTTGAGTCTTTTAATTAACTTAGCTAATGAATTGGTTCAACTTCTTCAACCAATTCTAATTTGTTAAAAGCAAGAGGAAAGGGAGGAACATAGAAGGATAGAAGCAGAAGCATGCTAAGGTTTTCTCTTTGAGTTTATGTTGAGATAGTTCAGTTTTCATTCATTCATATATTCATCACAACCTAATTCTCTTTTATGATATCAGGGTCTTATTGTAAACAACAATATTCAGGGTTGAATTAAATCATTCAGAGGTGTTGATCTATCTTTGATAGTCTGTGTAGACTTGTCTGTTTGTGAATAAATTTTCATGACTAATAAAGGCTATTGTGCAGAGTCGAGTGGGAAACAATCTGTGGCAAGTTGATCCAGCTTTTAGAGTTTAGTTTTGGTTTTCTGTCAGAGGTCATTTTGTATGTTCCATTGGGGATGTCTAAGTTTGACTTTGGTCCAAGATTTTTGTATAAGATTTTTGTAAAGAAAATGACACTTTCATGAATTGGAATGAAATAAAGGATTGCTTTATGTCTCATCTATTTTGATTATCATCTTGGTGTCTCTACTTCTTTTCTTACATTTATTTCAACAACTGTTATATTCAGAAAATTATATAAAAAGTGAATTTCCAGCAAGCTTTTTGTTGATAAAAGACTAGCCTAAGCACTCGTAATTAATACTTGTGAGTTATGATGTTATTTTTGTTGGCTATAAACATAGGGTGATATTCTCGTCTACTTTTCTTTAGCCAATTAAAGTATGAAAATGCTTGAGTAAGATCAATTCATATATTTTCCTCAACATTTATTTGGCGACCATACTGGGGAGATCCTTGATATCTCTCTAGTTAATTTTTACATTCGATTTTTCATCGATACATCTTTCTTTTTTGAATTTGATTCGTTGATTGTTTTACTATTGATGATTGTTCCTGTTGCGAGGCAACCCAATCTTGAGCCCAGTCTCCAAGACCAGACCAACATTGCTTTGAACTTATTTCATACTATTTTAGAAACTGCTAGGACCCGTGATGATCTTAACTATTATTGGGTAGAAATTGAACGAGATATTAGTGTTCAAGAACAATGGGAAGCTAAACATAGGCAGCCTAGAAATCAGCAGTAACCTTTTATGTCTTCATCTTTGGCCTTCCTTTCATGACCTTAGATTCACGTGCTTCCAGAACAAGGAGAGTCTTGTCATCTGAAATCAATCCTATTGTTGAAATAGGAAGAAGAAACGTAGTGTTATCTGTCCAACAAAGTTCTCTAAGGAGGACTTTATCCGATGCATCCAACTCGTCTTTCTTTTCCTCATCTATCACCCACAAGATACAATCTAGTGGTGGCTCTGGTGGCACTGGAAATGCTCCATCTTCCCAATATTCATCGTCATCGGTGATTGGTAGCTTGTACAACCACCATATCCCCATCCAATCTACTACAAACCCCACCAAAGTCATTAAAAAGTATGGGATTTTTCAGTTCGAAGAAGATGCCACAACCACACCATGGCATGTGTCCTCTCCTCTTAACCTAGCACCTGCTACTCGCCCACTTTCGAAGTTTAAATAACATTTGCCTAAGTTTTCAGGAAATAACACTGTTAGTACCAAAGTGGCATTTTCTAATGCTTGTCATAACATAGGGGCTAACGACAATGACACTTGCATGCACTTGTTCGTCAATTCCTTAGAAGGAAAGGTTGTGGCCGACTTCTTTGACCTTCCTCCTAATATCCTATCTACTTGGGAGGAGTTGATCTATTGGTTCCGATCAACTTATGGGCAATCCAAAAGCCCTGCAGAGAAGCTAAGGGAATACAATAACGTCAGTTATAAAGATGGTGATACCATCAAGTCTTTCAACTTGCGTTTCACCAAGTTGTACAATTAGATCCCCAAACTTATCCGCCCTCATAACCAAGCCACTTTCATGCATTACAACAACGCATTTCCTTCTCCCTACCATCATAGGCTTGAAGAAAAGGCCATCGATAATCTCGGTTCCGCTCTGCATACTTGCTCATAGTATGAAGAACAACTTGAAATAACTGGTCTTCCTCAGGGAGAATCAGTTAGATAGACATACATGTCCTCTCTCTTACAGCTAGTACAAGATATGAACAACCATATGATATCATTTGAGCGGAAGGGTACCGTCTCCCCTCTCACCCCTGGACCCTCATCCTCTTCTGCACCCCCCTTTAGAAATTGACTTGGAAACAATTTTCATCCTAAGGCTATCCTGCCTCGGAGTTGGTGTAAATTTTGCAAGGAACACCACAAAGAAACCACATATGAGGTAAAGAAGAGTGTTAGAGATAAGATATTTAGTAAGAGACCAGAAGCTACTATCCTTGTCCTAGACTTTGTGGAGCCAGAGGATGTCATGGTTATCAATACTAGAAAAAAATCCTATGCTTCCAAGGGAAAATTTGATCCTCCCCGCAATTCTTCCAACCCGAGCTCATCCTCAACTGTTGTTGCGCCCCAGGTTCCTAAAATTCCCGAGAGTCAAGGAATCAGTCCCCCTCCTCCCACTTCCAAATACAATATCTTAAATCAATTGGACAACGTCAAAGAAGATGAAACCCTCCTAGACATGGTTGTCGTCCCTAAACAACGGATGCATCTGAAACAATTCATGGAAGGAAAAGATTTCTTTGTAGCCAATCTTTCCTAAGATGTAGACGAAGAGGATTCTTATGTAAATAAAGTAGGTGTACATAACTTTAGATACCATGTAAAAAAAAACCTTTTTATATTTCTATAAAGATCATGGACACGATTGCCCATTGTTGCCTCATTGATGGCGGTTTAGGCCCAAGTGTGATGTTGAAGATTATTATGGAAGAGATAGGCTTGTCTTGTACAAATGAAAATGCCTGAAGCATGCTCTCCTATAATAGTCTACAACAAACAACCATAGGTGAGATTAAGGATGTAACTTTGGTTTTATGCGTCCATCCTGAGATAAGGACAACCCTCAAAATTCAGGTGATTGATATGCATGTAAGCAATTACTCAATTATTTTGGGAAGATATTGGAAAGCCCTAACAGGTGGGTACCTCTCACTCGAAGGGACACATTTATCCGTTCCTCAGAATGGTAAGAACATTATAGTCCTTAGAGAGGGAATAATTTCACCCTACATAGAGAGTGTTCTGCAGTCTAACGTAAACTATATCGAAGAAGACCTAGGAGTGTATTCCATCTTTGTTGAAGAGGATAATATTCCTTTGGAAAGAATTGATCTAGATGATGAATTATGGCACATGCACTTTGATGGTTCACACTCTAACAAAGGTAACAGGGCGGGTATTATCTTGGTTTCCCCTGCAGGAAAAATTCATAATATTTCATACAGGTTGGAGTTTGCTTGTACAAATAATGTCATTGAGTTCGAAGCTTTATTTTTAGGCATTGAGAACGCACTTAATCGTGGTTGTGGTCATCTTTCAGTTTTTCGAAAATTCTGACCTTGTTGTGAACCTAATACGTAAGATATGCTCTCCTGGAAACAAGTTGATGGAACGATACTCCAAAATTGTTTGGGCACTTGTTTTGAACCTTCTATCTTTCAACATCACTCATGTTAAGAAGGTGTTGAATTCAATGGTTGAGCAGTTAGTTGTCTTTGTAGCCTCTCCTAATCAACAACTCTTGCCTCATAGGCCTAATTATGCTTTTCAATCTCTACATCACCCATACGTTCATGAAAAGGAAGGATCTTGGAAGGCCATCCCCAACAAAGAAAGAATTTATGTTGTCCTTCAAAATGAACCTCTTGAGCCTGAAGAGATTATATCCACATAAAACTATGAGATTCCTGAGGGCTTGACTCCTCTTGAGAGTTCGTCTTCATTGAGTGTTGTAGGCAACAAAGAAAAACATAAATACCAGGAGTTACAAAAGAAGGTGGTTTAAGCCATCCTCCTGATCATTAGGACACCTAAATCTTCAATGGATGTTAAAATAAATGTCCAATGTTCTTCTAGAGAAGAGATGGGGTCCACTAGGCTACTTGGTGAATCTCAAAAGGTTTTTTCTTGCTCTTATGAGGATCTTCGTGGTTTTGATCCTGGTCTTGTTCAACATATTCTAAAGCTAGCTGGGCAAAAATAAGAACTTATTAATTTTTCACTAAAGGCACCCTTTCGAAGGGGGTTGCGAGATTTCTTAAGGGCTGGAATGTTTTTTTCAGTCCACCTTGAACGAGTTCCAAATCAGGTACCTGCTTCAAAGATCACAGATCATACTAGAACCTATGTTCATCTTCGCACCCTTAGTCAGTCTATTATGAGAAACCTTTCTCCCCCCTTCTATGCAAGAATGATTCTACAACAAGTTGTAGAGTTACAGTTGAATCCCTTACCTGACAGTTTGTTTGGTTACAGTAAAATCAAGGTAGAAAGGGAAAATTTCCATAAAACCACTCTTACTACAAATTGCGATACTATGTCTTACAACTACCCACCTTCTGGATTTTTTGATGAAAGTACCGCCCTTAAAAAGCCTATACACACGACTTTCAATGAATTGGTCAGTCTCCAAGCTTATCTTGATGATTTAATCATATGCGTCAAAGGGATGATAATTACAACATAATTTCGAGTGTTAGGTCATTTCCAGATTACTTTTTTCTTGGACACTAACTCAAAATTTTTAAAAGAATTACAGAGACAATGGTTTTCCTATAGCACTAACAGTCCTCGCTTGAAGTATTGCGAAGGACCAACGTGAAAGGATTCTAATGCTAATTGGATTTCTGTATACTAGTAGACTAGCTCTGCTTTCAAATTTTGCGCTTCTTTTCTCCGCTTTATAGCACTTTGATTTCTTCTTTCTAAGTTAAGTTTTTTTCCTACTGCGCTTCATTTCTGTCTTTTATTGCTGATGTTTTAGTTTCTATAGTTTTACTTCTGTCATGATTTGTTTTTTTTCCTATCTTTAATCATTTTGGTCAAATAGGGTGTCAGATCAATTTTGCCACAGTGACACTCCTGCAAAGCATTGTTAGATAATAACAACCAAGCTTACACAGATGTCAGGATGCTCCTCTGAAGGACCCTTGAAATTGTTACATTTTTCACTATTGTCTTATGAAGAATCGACTATCTCCCACTTCTTCTTGCCATTTCTTCATCCATCGAGATTTTAAGAGCAAGTCTAAAGTTTTCCTCCTTAAAGGTTAGAGAGCAGATTCTAGTAAAATGATTATGCATACAGTAGTAAATCCCCTCATACTTAACACTTTTCATGAATTATTCCCAAATTCTTGGTCATATTTCCATTAAATCCACAGACTTCCCTCTGTTGCATAATCATCTGAGTTTTTATCTTATTGACCTGTTGTTCTTGGTCTGTGAAACCATGAGTTCTAAGTTCTAAATCTGTTGGAACAATTTTTCCCTGTGGAATCGCCAGTTTGTTGACGATTAAAAACGTCAACGTAGTTTTGCCCGCAAAGTGTTGCTCAATCCTATTATTATAATACTAAATAATAGTTGTAGGTGGGACCCACTTGAACTATTGAAGATCAGATCCGTTCATTTTTTATGTTGTGATGATTTGCAACACAATTTATTAAGGTTGATGAGATATTGTTGTTGTTGGTATGGTTTGAGCTTTTGAGATGTTGATTCTTCATGTTGCTACAACTTATTTTATTCATTAATGTCATTTGTTCTTATCGCACCTGCACAACAAACACGTTAGTGAAATCACATGAAAGGCAGTCTTCGAGAAAGGCAAAAATACTATAAGTGCAAAGAAAAGGAGTCCAATGCTGCGTTTTTACTATACTACATGCAAACAATGGGAAAGAAATAAGAAACAATTGCAAAAGGGAATAATTTGGAGTTATCCTATTCACTATACTACATGCATGAAAGACTTAACAATTATCCTAGCTAACAAGTAAATGGTTGTGCAATGGTTAATTGGATTATGTGGTCGATATATATATATATATATATATATACATATATATATATATATATATATATATATATATGCCATATATATATATATACTCTCTCTTTTATATATATATATATATAGTTGTGACTGGATATAGATTGAGATGTTGGTGGCATTTGACCAAGTAATGGAAGGACGTTATGGTGTATTTGGATAGATTGAATGTTGGTGGCACATTTGACCAAGTAATGGGCGTTGATGCTTATGAGATTTTGTTTGAGTTATATGATGTGAAATAGGATGTGGTGATCGCGCTACTGGCCTTTAATGTGGTGATGGTTTCGATACATGGTTGATTGATCGTGTTAGTGGAGAAATTGTTGGCATGTATTGTTGAGTTAATGAGATATGGGTGGAGGTGACCTGCATTTACTACATGTCACCTTTACTCTTCCCATTAGCCGTCACCTTAATCGGGCTATTGTTCGATCTTGTTGCTATGGTTATGCTTCGAATTTTTAGCAGGGAAGGAACCGCTCGGCCAACTCTCGTTTTAAGGAATTCAATTACAGTTATGCCTTTTTTTAGCCATTCGTGACTCTGCTTTGGTTATGAAATGATTACTGGCTCAGGTGTATGGGTTTGTGTTTTCCTAAGTGTTGCAACTGTGTGGAATTTTGGTTCTTGAATGAAGAGTGGATGGTTCTTCCTGTAATAATTTTGAGTTCGTAGAGGTTATTGGTATTCCTGGGTGATAGCTCTCTGTTACCATTGCTGGTTTAGTTGGAGGGTTTTTGTTTAAGTATTGGGTTGATAGCTATCTTCACGCACTGTCACTAAATCCAGTCTCTGGATTTCATGGGTTTAATGGTCAAAGGTTTTCTGCATCGCTATGGGGGTTTACTTCAACATTTTCCACCACTAAGGGTCACGAAGTCAGTGCTTTGTTCTTAACTCTGCCATGTCCTTGCCTTTTGTTTTGCTCCCCTGCTATGGGTTGTTACCCATCCGCAATGAGTCATGTCTCTCTCTGTGTGCACACCCTTGGCCATGAAATTTCCACCATTACAAGGAGTTGGCTATGTTCCCCTGGTGATGGCTACTGGGAAAACCCTTAACCCTCTAGCCTGGATTTTTATAGAAGAGACTATCGTGCCTATCAAGTTGTTACGGGTTATTGTGGATTGAATGAATAGTTGTTTTCCTTGGATACAGACTTTCCCAGTGGGTCGTATAGCAGTCGTGTTGGTTTGGCATTTCGCTACTGCTTCTGTGATAATAAGGTTAAACCCTTCGCTGCAAATTTCACTTTCAAAAGATACAATCACCCTCCTTATGTTAATAGCTCAGTAGTGTTAATGAAAAGGGCCTCTACCCCGATTCGATTGGATCCATGGGTATGCATAGCTACCACAACTCGTTCGGTTGATTGATTTTCTACAATAGTGGTGAATTGTTTGGTTGATATACAATCACTGGAGTTTGCACTAATAATTATTCGGATGATAGTTGGCATTGGTTACAAATGCTTGGTGTTGCTCACGCACGTCGCGTTGTGTGTATGGTGTTTTGCAAATGAAATATTGGGCATGGTAACTATGTTTTTCTTGAGGCCAAATGATTATTGAACTGGATAACTATAGAAAATATATCCACTGCATCCTTGTTCTTGTTGGTTGTGTGGGCCTGAGTGTGCACAACATAGTCGATCATGGTGTGACTAAATCGAAGCAATCTTATATTAAATCGATGGCTCAACCGATATGTTGAGTTATTACTGTGACTGTGTATTTGTTGTGTTGAGTGGAAATGTTGCATCGTGGGGTTTTGTTAGTTGCAAACTGTGTGTGGTTTAGATAGCTTGGTTTCACACTCAGGGGTACCCACAGAGTTTTAAGCATGTTTATTTATTGCAATCAACCACTGATTAAAGCATGAATGTTGTTGATGACAGTTGTATTGGATGGGTGGCCCAGTTTTTAAGTCACATTGAATTGTTTTTTTTACAGTGGCAAAACTACATTGCCTGGGCAAATTACCCTGCGCATAGCTTGTGTCTAATTGGTAATTGTGGGTTGTATGATTAATCGGATTTTTGGGCGTGGAAATGTAGTCTTGATTATCTGGTTACTGCCTATACATGTTTAACAAATATCACTACATTTAAATGATAAGCCCGATTGTAGTGATAGTGATTTCATTGTTAATTTGAAAACATGACCTTTGAAGTTTTATTGTGATTGAAGAAATGCATGGGCAGTGGTTAATTTTGATAGTTACAGATTCGAAATGGGCACTGTGTGTAAATCGTTATAAAATGCAAAGTATGTGAATGAAGGGAACATAACCTCTTACAAATTGTGTGGAATACATACGGCCTTGTGATGGCACTGCGTTGCATATTTGATTAATGAACAATGAACTAGTTAAATGCACAAGAACTATTATTTGGTCAAACGATTGTTGGTGGATGCATGTCCTTTCGTAGAATGTGTTATGGATCACTGAATTAATTTCATGAACAATAATTGTTCTTCTTCCCTTCCATTATTTCACTTTCTGCTAATTACAAACCCCGTCACCTCCCATATTCATTTTTTTCACTCCCTGTTCTAAGATTGATTGCATTCAAGAGAATTTTTGTGTTAAAGAATATGAAGGTGGTAGTATCTTGTGTGGATTGCAGTGTGGTTTTATTGGGTTGATATACAGTTGATTGTTGTTGTCATTGAGCAGTGACCATGTATTTTTCCCCTCATTATATCATGTTTTTGCTCAATACAACCCCCTCACATATCCCAGGACCCCTTTTCACCCCCTTCTCATTGATTAATGGTGAAACAATTTGTACAGATTGGATTGCATTAGTTTGATACGTTGCTGACACAAATCTATTTCATATTTTTAAAGAGTTTTCATGTATGGTTATTTAAAAGACTATTTGCTAATTGATCACGCATGCAGGATGAGTTTTTTCAGTCGAGGTAGCCATGGTCGAGGAAACAAAGGTAGAGGTAATTGGAACCGAGGCCCAAGAAGACCTAGGTTCTCCATGCATTTTGACCATGATTCACAAGAGCTTGGAAAATTGTTTAATGTCGGATTCTTCAATTGGATTGGGTAGGGAATAGTCCAACCTAGGCCTGAAAGGCCTCCTTTCCAAGCCCCGCAAGCACCCGGTATCCCTATACCTCCTCATGTCTCATTACAACCCTAGGTCCCTGAAAATGATGGATGGAAAGAGATTGTCCACCTGGCAGTCTCCCAACATCGTGGCTGGCCCAACTTTTCTTTGCCTCCTCCTCCGCCTGTTAACCCCGTTGCCCAAGCTGCCCCTGATCACTCGTCAGTGCAATCCTCCCATGCTAACAAGATATTGAAAATTGAGGCCCACCATGCCCTTGATAAAGGAAAAGCCACTACTGTCCCTTCCTCACCCTCCAATGGATCTGACAAATCCGTGTCTTCCCGGATGCATTTGAGGGACGATTTTTACCACGTGATCAACAAAATTAGGACTAAAGGCTCTACACAACCAAAGGCAAATTTAGGAAAATCAAGAGGTGACAGTAGCAATCAAGGAAGGGTTGGATCACAGACTGGGAAATATGGTTTTTGAGTTTATTATATCTATTGTTTTATGATAGTTGACTTCAGTGATCTTTGGACAACATGTTTATTTTGAGTTTATTATATCTATTGTTTTATGATAGTTGACTTCAGGGATCTTTGGACAACATGTTTATTTTGAATATATGAGTATTATTTTTTAAATAATTTCAAATTTCATGAGTTTAAATTGCCCAAAAGTGAATATCTTGATGGGAGGCACAAGGAGGTGTGTTTTGCTTAACTAATGTTCATGTTATGATTGTTATTATTGTTATGAACTAAAGGGAGTCACAAGGGGTCCCACCTACTAGTTATTATTTATTTATGACTCTTATTATAATTATTACTCTCCCCCCTAACAAAATTTAGTTGAGTCTTTTAATTAACTTAACTAATGAATTGGTTCAACTTCTTCAACCAATTCTAATTTTATAAAGCAAGAGGAAAAGGAGGAACATATGAGGATAGAAGCAGAAGCATGCTAAGGTTTTCTCTTTGAGTTTATGTTGAGATAGTTCAGTTTTCATTCATTCATATATTCATCACAACCTAATTCTCTTTTATGATAGCAGGGTCTTATTGTAGACAACAATATTCAGGGCTGAATTAAATCATTCAGACACTTGTTCTTCAGAGGTGTTGATCTATCTTTGATAGTCTGTGTAGACTTGTTTGTTTGTGAATTAATTTTCACGACTGATAAAGGCTATTGTGCAGAGTCGAGTGGGAAACAATCTTTGGCAAGCTGATCCAACTTTTAGAGTTCAGTTTTGGTTTTCTGTCAGAGGTCCTTTTGTATGTTCCATCGGGGATGTCTAAGTTTGAATTTGGTCCAAGATTTTTGTATGAGATTTTGTAAAGAAAATGACTCTTTGGTGAATTGGAATGAAATAAAGGATTTCTTTATGTCTCATATATCTTGATTATCATTTTGGTGTCTCTACTTCTGTTCTTACATTTATTTCAGCAATTGTTATATTCAGAAAATTATATAAAAAGTGAATTTCCAGCAAGCTTTTTGTTGATAAAAGACCAGCCTAAGCACTTGTAATTAATACTTGTGAGTTAGGATGTTATTGTTGTTGGTTATAAACATAAGTTTATATTCTCGTCTACTTTTCTTTAACCAAGTAAAGTCTGAAAATGCTTGAGTAAGATCAATTCATATCGTTTCCTCAACATGTGGCATGTCGTAAAATCAATCCCCCACTTCGTGAAAGGACCAAAGGTGATGAATAGAAACAATGGAGCAGGATGTGCATGCATCTTCCGAGAGAAGATCTGATAAGGATGACATCTCTTGACTGCCTCAACACAATATTTAAAGATCGTCGGCCAAAACTACTCGATGCGTAGGATTTTTTGGACTGTAGCCAAACCAAATAGATCACTGCCACATGCTCCACTGTGAAAATAATTTAGCATAGACTCCACTTATTCATGAGTGAAGCAACAATGAATAATTGAATCGACCTCACGAGGATACAAAGTGTCATTGATGATGATGTAGTTCTTCGCCTGATGGGGAATTCGACGTCGATCATCCCGTGAATGATACGAATAAAATTTCTGAGTCTAGAGATATATTAGGATATCCCAATACCAAGGATCACTGGAAGTATCAAGGAACAAATTCTCATTTGGAAACGAGTATGTACAAACAATTTCCTCATCCTCCCGAGGGAACTCCGACATTAGTTCGACAAAAACCAAAGATTTCTTGGACTTAGCAAACACAAAGTCCAAGTTGAATTCTCGTAGAATGACAATCCATTTATTATATTTTCCCCCAATTATATGTCGTGTGAGGATGTATTGAAATGAATTGACATCAAATACTACAATGGTTTTCCATAGTAAAATGTAGTTTCGTATTCATTGGACAACGTGAATGGATGCCAAAGCTATTTTCTCGACATGCAAATAGTTTAACTCTGGCCCAATCAAACCACAACTGAGACAATAGATGACATGTTCTTGCGTGTTGTCATATTTTTGAACCAATACCATGCCGACTGTGGATTTCGTTTCCGCGATATACAACAAAAAATCCCAGCTATAATCTGGAGGACTGAGCAAAGGGGCATACATAAGCACGTTATTAAGTGCATCGAAGGATCGTTGTGCAAACTTGTCCCAAATGAAAGGGACCCCTTTTTTCAACAAGCGAATAAAGCCCTTGGTGATTTCGACATAATTTGCTATAAAACGTTGAAGGAAATTATCCTTTCCTTGAAAACTTTGTAACTAACGGATTTTATGTAGGGGAAGCAACTGAACTATTGCCTCAACCTAAAGGATCCCAACAGACGCCCCAAAATGACACAAAACATGCATTTGTTCAGATTCAACCGAATGCGGTAATACCAACATCTTTCAAAGATAAGCCTAAGATGCGCTAGATGATCCACCCTCTTGCAAGAGAAAGCAATGATATCATCCATTTATTCCTCAATGATATGATTTAAATCATGGAAAGAAAATGACATGTCCCGTTGGAATCTAGCTCCAACATTTTTAAGGCCAAAAGGCATTTTCTTGTATGTGGTTTTATGTTGATCCTTGGGCCGGATTTGAATCTGATTATACCTATAAAATCCATCCATAAAGGAAAATATTTCACTTCCCGTACACTCGTCGATAATCTGGTCGATGAAAGGTATGGGGAAGGTGTCCTTTGGACAAGCTTGATTCAGATCATGAAAAATCCATACAAACGCATATGGTTCCTTGCTTCTTATCTATAGGAATAGGTTTTGACACCCATTTAGTAAGAGGAACCGGATAAATGAAACCTTCCTTAAGAAACATTTCTTCCCCAGCCTTTATATTTTCCACCTTCCTAGGATTTATAGGTCGTAACTTTTTTCGAACAATATTGGTGTTCTCATAAGTATGAATCTCATGTTTGACAATGCAGGGGTCAATGCTTGACATTTCTTTATAGGACCAGGAAAAAACGTTGCGAAACACTTTAAATAAAGATGTATACATGTGAATCTCTTTGACATAATAGTTTTCACCAATAAAAACATTTTCTATGGCATCAGGGGTCCTAGAGATGTTAATCAGAATAGTCTCTGATATATTGGCCATGTTTCCTTTGGCATAAATGCCATGTTTCACCAAAGGGTTCACAGATCGATTGACACCTCCACTCACAGTTGATCATAACTCTCTGCTTTCAACTTGACTGAATCTACAAGGAAATATGATCGATGATGCATATCCTCCCATGGTCATTTTAGCCATGTCATTGCCTCGATAGTAGATTCATTAGATGACAATACAATGTCAAGAGAATCAAATGAATTAAAAGAATTATGGGCTCAAATGGGCTCCATAAATTGATCATCTTCTATGTCCATGAAGGACCAAGATCATAGTCTGCAGTTGTTTACTGGATTGCTTGATAAGCTATCTCAGTTGCATACCAAAGCATGGCCATCCCGACATGCGCAAGACTTTAAACCGATTTGTAAGGCGAGGGTAACACCCAATGATCCTCATGTGGTTCAAAATGAACCAACTCGCATGACAGGGACCGAGGGGATTGATTTATGGTAGCCAATCGATGTAGCACGAATGTACAAAATTGGTGTAGGAAAATCAAAAGTTCCCATGAGAGAAGGACACATCCCAACGCTAACAATCTCAGTTACCATCTGAAAGTTATGAATCAACAGAACCGTAGATCCCAGATTCACTGATCTGAAATTGAAATGAGTTTATTTCCAACTGATCTGAAAATGAAGAAGACTTGTCTCTTTTAAATTGCAAGTGTAAAAATGATATGTGTTTGGGTAATTGGATCAAGTTACTAACACATAAATTTAATGATTTTTTACTTAATCATGAGCAACATATCAGACATATAAAAACCATCAATAATGAACACATAACACAACAAATGATAAAGGAGTTCACCCCTCTCTTGGGCTACATCTCCTGGTCCAAAATCCCTTGGATCATTTTCATTATGCTTAAAAGGTTCTCTTACAGTGCTCATAATACAAAATAAATGGCTCCAATGGCTACAGAACGTCCAAAAACCCCTAGTTGGGATTTTTCTGCACCTGGTGTGGCCAAAAAATGAAGAAGCTACACCTCCTAGAAGTTTTCCCCTTCAAGCTTGATGTACCTGCTCACCAAATTGCACCTGTGAATGAATGAGTTGGATCCTGCAACGTTCCTGGATCAAAAACCCAACATGCATGTGCATCCCACAATTTGGGGTGAAATGTCGAACGATTAGCGAGTTTAGCATTCCTTTGGACGGAGGTGTTGGACACATGGGGGGCCATATGGCCACATCCCAATGCCTATCTCGGGCCCGTTTGCAAAAATGTCGGTGGTGTTGACACTTGGCGGATGCGTGGCAAGCTTGCCCATTGAATAGTGTTAACCCCTGTGCCAACTGTTGGTCGCATGTGGTGGTAAGGACCAGGGGCTATGCAAAGGAGGGTTCGCATGCCAAAGCTTATGGAAAGGGTGGTATGCATGAAATATAGACCAGGGGCTATGTGATAACACTTCCATGCCAACGATTATGTGGATTGGACGTATGGTATGTGGTAAGAACCTGGGGCTAGGGCTAAGCCCCGACCCCTTTACTTTGCCGCCCACACATTAACACAAACTCAAATAATTATTGCAACGTGTATGGTTAAGACTGAACACTCGGGAGGACTGGTAGCCTGGCCCCTGTCAAAACATTACCCCCGCCCCAAGGTCGCGGGTTCAACTCCTGTGGAGTCACAAACATTTTTTCACATGCCAACCAAATTAGAGGGGTGCCACGTGGCACCATAACATTTGCCCAATATGTGACACATGTTAGCACCTAAATCTCCCACCTGTCTTCCACATATCCTGTACAACCATGCCACGTAACATGTACGACCATGCCACATCACTTGCCACTTGTGGGTCCGTACCCTGCTACGTCAACACTGTACGAACTATACATTCAACAAAATTTTGTCTGTTTGGAAAAATTAATAGAACACAATATCTTTCTTATACAACATTTGTTTTATCCCATTCAAGTTGTGTTGGGATCGTGAGGACGAGGCCTACGCACGTGTCCATTTCGAAGCTATTCCACACACTTTGATTTTTGAGCAAAATTTGATCGCCTAGATCACACCTCCCCATTGGGAAGCTTTTGGGCCTCCAAAAGACTACTTTTAGTCAATCTGAAGATGAGGATACAATTCCCTCACCTTTCCAACCTCAATCCATCTAGCCTTGCTTGGATTGGTGCCTTTGAGACCAACACAAAACTTGTCATGTCTTTTATTGTACTTGGCTTGGCTCTTTTCCAACTGTTCTTGAACGGTTTGATGCACAAACATAACTTGTTCAATGAAATTCTTGTCATGGTTATAAGCATGTTGAAAGTAGTGTATATGCTCATCCCAAAACTTAGGATGATTTCTTTGCAAACTAGTGTAACACCCTATTTCCCCCAGATTGTAAATATAACTGAACTGGCCAAGGACTATGGCAAAAACTCATAAGTATGAATATGTGTTGTAAATGGACCTGCAGGAAGAGGTCAATGAATATAAATGATAGATTGAATATTATTGAATTTATTGCAGAACTGCTGAGAGGGGATGTGCAGAAAAAGAGACCACGATGGTGGTGGAAGGCACCTGAAAAGGTGGCGTTAACTTCCACTGAGAATTAAAATACCGTATTTGGACTCCACTGGCCCGGAGAACCAAAAGCGGCTCGCTGGCCCTGAAAATTAATAGCGAGAGACTGGTAGGCGGATGTCTTGATGAGGGATGGGATGGTGAACCACCCATCCGTAGGGACGTCAGGCCTGATCAGTGCGAGGGAAATCGTGCCACACGCAACCTCGCGAGAGGATAAGGCGTATGGCTGAAACGATTGAAGGGGGCAGACGCGAGGGGAACTCTGGCAATTTTTTTTACGCAGAGTGAGTGATCGCAGAGAGGAAGGATTGCAACCTTCGCTCCTGGGCACTGGCAGACAGAGAGACGC
>SNQJ01S0033791.1:34950-56531 GCA_010110895.2 Picea sitchensis
ATATTCCAACCAAAAGGTAGATTCCTACATTAGAGGGTGTAGACACTACACTATTCAACTTAGAGTGATGGAATAATAATATAAGATTATGACCAAGTTCATTGTTGCATTAATAATGATAATTTATATAGAAATTGATCTTTTTGACATATACACCCCTAAAGACACTAGATGGAAGGTTAAATTAGAAAAATAGTCAAAGTAAGAATAAAAATGTTGACAGTTCTAATTTCAATGAAGAGAATAAAACCATTATCAAATATGGTACATAGAAGAATCCATTTAGTGATAGACACAATATATGACTACTCCATATGAACAAAAGACAGAGAAAACATGTTGAATAAAAATAATATTAATGTCTACAACTATTGCGAGTATAAAAATATGAATGTTGTAGTTTTCATTCAGAGAAGCCCCAAACATCGACCATGAAAAAACAAGGATAAGTGAAAATATCATTTCTTGATCGAAAAAAAAAGGACATTTGTTTGATAGTAGTGTTGCACATTGTTTAAACAAATCATAAAAATCTATTATCCATTAATATATTGATGAATATAGAGCATGTGGAAATAGAATTTGATGGCATTATATATCGAGATCATGTCTTAAGTAGGAAGGTGGATCGATGAAGTTGGGTCAAAGTTTTTGGCAAGATGGGAACATAAAAATGGTCTTTGCACACTCTCAATCGAGAAATAATCTTAACTGAAGTTTTAAACACTTGATGAAGGGATTAAAACCTTTATAGAGAATCTAAAACCATGATCAATAGTTTAATTCAAAAATCACCTCCATCAAGGGCTTCCAGAAGCCCTCAATTGAGGTATTTTAATACCCTCAATCAAGGTCTAAACCTCAATCAAGGGTTTAAAAGTCCATAATCCTTCCCTAGTTTTGTAAGATTTGATGGAGTTGCAACGTCCAAGAGATGAAATCCCTTCATCTCTTCCATGGAAATTGGTGGACTTGGTGCATGTACATTCGTCATTAAATCTTCTGTCAAGTGAGACATAGTTTTCTCATTTTCAATTTCATACAATATTTTTCATTCAATTTGTTCTAAAGCTTATACATTTTTTTTATTCTCCCAAGTAGTGAACCCCCCCGTAGAATATTAAGTATCTAAAAAATACACTACAAAAATACTAGAAAATTTATTTTGGATATTGGTGGATGTTTACTCTTCAAAAGAGTATTTATGTTGTTTCATTTAATGTAAACATGAGATAATAATTTGTTCGGAACACAAAGTTGTATAAAATGTGATTTAAATTTTATTTATTCATCTTAGAAAAATAATAAAATATATAATTTTCAAAAAAATAAAGTTGGACAGAGTGTATAGAACATGTTCTCTCTCAAACACACACAAATACATATTGAATACATTCCCTACAAATTTAATTTTTTAATGCAGATTAAAATTCACAAAACTTATATGAGTTTTGAAGAATTGGATTTAAAAATATTTGTATAATGTTAAAATTTCATTGCCAGATTTCACTAAAAACGAATCTTCATGGATTTACCCAATAATAAAGTATCATAATCTAGTTAGAAACTATGTATTCATCATAATGAAGTATCATGGATTCACCCAATAATAAAGTATCATAATATGAACCAGTACCAATGTGTTCAATTTAGATGCAAATAAATTTAACCTTGTTAGAGACTATGTACTATGTAGATGCAGTAGAGTTCAATATTATTATTATGTTAGATCTATGTGTTTAATATTTGATAATCCATGTATCTAGGATTGAGATAAAATCTATAGAAGGTAGATAAAATAGTATATAGACTTTTCAAAAATGGAAAATCTTACTCGGCAATCACATAGAATGATACAATTGTCTTAGAACTCGTTTCAATCACCAAAGCAAAAAACATGATTAAATCCTCATGATAATTCTCTTTGTTAGACTCACAACCATCCAAAGAGAACAAAATGGAACTCTAATCAAGTACGCGATGACAACGAGGCCTCGTCACATGCAAATAAAACACAATGGGAAAACTTAGAAGATTAGAAGTGATTCGGTAAGTAATTGTATTTATTTTTCAAGTTATCGTAGGTATCAAGCAAAATCTGCATTTCTTTTTCAAGTTATCATAGGTATCATGTAAAATCCGTCCAAGTCACACAACGAAACACGACATTGATTTCGAAAAGTGATTTTTTTCTAACCAATGAAGCAATACATAAGAATTCATGGCTAGAAACAAGGAAATTAAGAGGTAGATTTAGTAATTGCTTTACAAGGTCCATGTTTGAACTAGTTCATTGGTTTATGGATTTGTAATTATTTTAGATCCAAATAAATATCAAACATTATTTTAAATCCAAATAAAGATGAGACATGGAGAATGTGTATGGATTATTATTTTTTAAACATGATCATTATTAATAATTGATAACCATTAGTATGCATTTATGATTTAATAACTCATTTTTAGAAAAAAAAACTAATTTAGTAGCATTGACTTTGAAGTTTGATTATTGTTATATCTATATCAAGACACAAGATACATGGAAGACATCATATAAAATGAATCAATAATTATTTTAATGATTGTTGTTTCCATTTGGTTCTTCTAATTTGTCCATGATATTCATAAATATGTTGAATGAAGTGTTTAAATTGTATCTTCCTTCATTTGTGATTAGATAGTTAGATGACATACTAATTCTTAGTAAAATCTAGGAGGACCACTCGTAACATTTGAACCTAGTATTTGAAACACTAAAGAGAGATTTAAGCTCTTTGTGAACATAATGGAGTGCACATTTTCGTAGATGAATCTAGTTTATATTAGGTTCTACATGAGATGAGATGGAATCAATGAATATTTTATCCATTATAAATTGGCTAGTTTTGAAGAATATTTATGATATATGAATCTTGATGGGAAAGAAAAATTATTTCTAGAAACTAATCATGTACTCTTCAGATATTTCACACCCTCTTAATGAAGTAGATCTTGACCAAGTGAGTTTAAGTTTTTGCACCATGCAATGACAAGTTTTTTAAGAGATCAAGCATCAAGTTGTAGTGATTACTCTGGTTCTTACCTCCATTGACATTTAACAATCTTTTGAGATTAAGGTGGAAGTTTTTGGAAATAGAATGGATGCCATAGTAATGCAACACCAAAGACATGTTTCATACCACTTCACCATTTTTTCAATCATCGCTATGAATTACTTCATGTACAACCAATAGATGTGCATTTTTGTTAAAGTAATTAACACTAGTGACAGTATTCAATAGGGATAATGATTTCCCTTCACAGTGGCCATAAGCCTCTCATATTTTTTGATGCACATAAAACAATATTGAGAATGCATGCTATATGAAGTGGATAACTTATTTGCAAAAATTCAACATTGTAATTAACTATAAAAAGTGAAGTAGAAATAAGGTGGAGTATTTCCTAACTATACCACCAATATTTGGATTGAAAGTATTTTTGCAATTTTAAAAAATTGGGTTCAATGTTTTTAGAAATATTTATGCGCATTTTTTGAATTATATGCATATAGATGTAGTCCCTTATTCATAATTCATGAAGTTGAATCTTTCCATGACTACCTATTCAATCACAAGATTCTAGACAAATTAAGTTCTATTTGTGTTCCTTAGATATATCATGGACTATAGGTAGTATGTGAGGAGCACGATCCAAAAATATTAAGATGATATCAAATATGATGAAGATGATATAAAATACACAAAATCTGTAACACCCTCCCAAATCGTTACGACGACAAGCCAACATAGCAAGTGCGAAAATTCTTTTTTTGGTGAGTGTGTAAAAGTAGGAAGCTAACAATGTTATTACTCAACCTCGTGACACGACTATGGACACAACGCATATCAGACTAACTAAAGCAATTTCCATCTATGACACATTCCAACAATAGTCTGACTAGAATAACAATAACAATTTAGTTGATGCATTTACCAACATTACACAAGGTGCATAAACATACATCGCAATAAGAAACTAACTATCTCCAAGTGTTTTGGTCTACTGGGTGCATGAATGTTTACTCTAAGAAACCCAGGTTGTGCAACGACAAGTCTAAACTAGCACGCTATCTAACATGTCAAGTGTCGTTAGTAAATCATTAAATGGAATCAGAACAACAAGTTCCTTCTTAGCAATTAAATGGATAAAATCAGACGCCAATCAAATGGAAGAGAATTGTTGTTGTTTAATAATAATGGATCGATTGAAGCCCTTCAATGATATGCATTCAGGATGTGGATGATCAACTTAGTGTACTAGTTAAGACATAAGGAGGGATTCCAAGACTGCTCGACAATTCAACGCAAAAAGACTAAAGAAGTTCCAACCCCTAATCGCAAAATTTAATAATATTAATACTGTGTATAAACAAACATTCGATTCATAATATTGATGAAGTACTTGTTGATTAGTAAATTATACAATTTAAAATTAAAACTAAGTTAACCATTCAATAAAAATTTACTATTTTAAAATCGAATTTTGTAAAGAATGAATTACATATCAATATGATGTTAAGTATAAAGAAATACCTAAACCAAAACCCAAGTAGAGACTGCAAATTAAATTCAACTTAAAGGAATGAAGCATACTGAAAATGGAAATTATTAGTGATAAGGAAAAAGGGCCTCATGAAAATCTAAGAACCCGTCTATGATGGACTCATCTCGATCACTACCGTACACACCAAGTTCATAATATAACTGCTAGATCTTAGCGAAATTCGAGACGGAATTCATGGAATCTAAATGGAGGTTGACAACAAAAAAAAATATAAAGGCATGAGCATGTTTTAATTCCTTTATTATTACTCTCAGGATCTGGGGCCTCTAAGGAAGTAGGTCAGTTATACTCAGAGTTTGTAGGATGCACACACTACAACACATCCTATCAATATCGAAATAAAGAATAATGAGGTGGACTAACGATTGACAAGAAGGAGGGTAGGATAACGCAAGAAGAGATCCGTGTGTAGGTTTAGTGAACAACAAGTATAAATTATCATGCCAGCAAGGATAGCAGGGTGAAGAAACTAAAGAATATGTAGAGAAGAAAATTTCCAAACACCACCATCAAGCGCAGCTGTTGCATAGTCAACCGGCAAAAATTAATTCACTGACATCCCACTGGATGACTTCTCTGCACAACCGATTCTATCAACTGGTGAAGCTGAAAATTCGTTCCTACCATAGGTAGGTCTCTAGCGCTGATCAAGGTAACGATATTACAAACTGGTTTTTTTTCATTGTCCAAGGAAAATCACAGAGTAAATGAAGTTGTTATTGTAGCCATACATCCATGTAGACCATCATTATTTCTATCCCTTAAGGTTAGAAGGAAACGTTGTCTGAAGAAGATATGATACGCTCTTGCTCAACAGAATAACAATAGCTTGAATTGTATAGGTATCGATGTCTTGCAACGTGGAACTAATCTAGGATGGCTGAATTAACCAATACAAAAAACTTGCGCTCCTTGTTCCTTAATTATGTAAGGTCGTTTCTTTGCTAGTCCCTCTGAATGAATAGAACCGCTACCATCCATTACATGTTGTAAGGAACCACTAAATTAGTCTTGAAGGATGTGAACTATTTTACATCGCTACCTCCAGAAATACCACTACCCAGGAAGCTGTTAAAACGATTGTGTAAACCATGCGCAACCTGCCTTATCAATGGGTGAAAATAGTGTGAAATATGTACCGTGTAAACCTGGTGTGAACAGTCTCATCGCTGTGAAATAATTGGGTAAGCAAATACAAGGTTCTAGTCAATTGTGATCCACACAATAGTGAAGTAAATAGTAATGTGTTACAAGAAAAACAAATCATGGTGCAGATAAAATCGTGTTCCAACCATTCATGGTGACATTCGCAGAGCAAATAGTTATTACCATCATTAAATTATTCCAACGCAGAGAAAAATTCGTGTCACAACCATTACACAATACCATTGCAGCCAGGTATACATTTCGTGAGCTAGGGGCGCAGTGTTAAAACTCTCTGACCAAAATTGATGTCTACGGTGTAAAGAATTTCACTATCATTAGAATCGTGTTAGATGTAAATTAGATATAACTGGCAGTAAACAAATTGGGTGTAAATTACTGCATATAATATTTTTGCTATCTCTCATTTATATTAGATAAAATTCCAGTAAATAAACTCACGTTCGCTGCAAAAACATAGGCTATTATTATCCATCAAGAATAATACATCGCAGATAAAACCCTTTTTTCATCTGTTACATCATGACCATCATGGAGGTGATATTCTACATCCATTCCATATCCACAATTGCAGGAGTAATATGTTACATCTTTCTTATAATTACCAATGCTGAAGTAATAAGAATAAGTCAATTCGACAAGAACCCAACACAGATCAGAGTTAATATTTTTTTTCACATCTCAGGTTACCGATATAACAAGGGGAAAACAGTAGGAGAATGCCAAGGTAATAAGGATAAATCGTCGGAAAGATCGCACAGATTCGATCAGTCACAGCGTAGAAAAATAAACAACAAGGGAGACAGATAGTCCATACACAGAGGCCGTACTAGAAGGCACAACTCAAACAGTCAACCAGGGACAACAACGGATGTAGACGGATGGTTTCCTCCTTCGATTCACCATCCTCGCACAGAAAAGCAGGGCGTTGAGATCCATAGGTATTTTAACGCTAAGGAGACGACCGTAGATCAAGCTCCTAACCGACTGCTCAGGCGAGGACTCGTGAGCTAGGGACAAAGGTTAACAACACATGGGTCACCGTTAACCACAGGGCTTCCAAGTCAAGAGGGGCGAAGGCCTCGGGAAATCAATCAACCAAACAATCAGCTAGGCTAAGAAGAGGGGTCTGCTATCAATCTAACATTCAATCTATTTACAAAACACTATGCATTCTATTCTACAAAATAGAAGAGCGTATCGTTGCCCTTTTGCCTACTCCGAGTGTCGTCCTCACTCTTCGTGCCTCTCCCGCTTGCCAACCGTCGAGACCTCACCGGTACCTCCTAGCCAACGCTAGGGGTACTATGCTTCCCCCTTAGCCCCCTGAGCCACAAAGGGGCCACACACTATCCAGATGGTATGTCTAGCTCCCAACTCACCTCGCAAGGCCGAGCTACCACTCCTCTCCGAGTTGGGAAATCCCAACTCCCACAAGTAAATCAGTCAAGTTACTAATCCGGCAACGTAACGTTATGCTAACAGCCGATCCCCCTTTCTTCCTCCTCTTTCCTCTCTTTTACAGAGTTTTAGAACTTCCAATCTTTCCCTAATCTCATTTAATTTAAGTTTTTAAAAAACAAATCTTCTAAAAATTCTCCATCGTACAAGTGTCATTCATCCCCCACATTCCTCCAATAATTATTTTATTTAATTTATTAAATTGTCTTATTTCTCTCACCCACCTAGAGTTACTCCTAAATTTACTCCTATGTGTCCCTAGATTCCCTTACAGGTTTTAAAGACTTTCCCTAAAATGAAGTTGCTAATTTAGTTCAATTTAGAAGGTTCTTAATTGCAGATTCTTTACTAAGTTGTCCTCTTGCTTTTTACCATAAGTTCCCCTCTTTCCCTTTTTATGTTACCTCCATCCCCTAGTTTCCTAAATTTTATAATATCCCTCTTTCCCCTTTTTATTAGAGCTAAAAATGACAGTTGCAATTTAACCCCTTTTCCCTTTTATTATTAAATCAACATTATCAAAAGTTAGAAATAATTAATTTCTTCTTTATATATATATATTTATCCACCGATTTTATTTAATTTCTTACTCTCTTCATTTTACCCCAAAATTTATGAAGACCAAATTATTACGTAAGGGGTTTTTATTTTAAATTTTATTATTATAATTTTATATATATATTTTCTCAAGGGTGGACAAAACCTTCCCCCTAGCGAAGTTTTTAGACTTAAGACTTAGATTCTGAACTGGGCGACATTTAATTAGGAGAGTTTTTTTAAATTTTCTTAAAGTGTTGATTGTATTAGGGCCATCTAGGTTCGTTCCTTTATCATCATCAACGCGACGTGCCCTTCAGGACGTACTACATGCTCCAAGGGTGTCACTCGCCTCTTTTGTTTCTTTTGTGCGACGTGCCCTTCAAGACGCACCACGTGCTCCAAGGGTGCCACTCGCTTCTTGACTGATTGGTAGACATCAATAACACCTGGAGTCAACACTCCGCCAGGTGAACTTGTGGGATACTAAGGGCTTCTAAGGAATAAGGGCCCCGCCTTATTGCGCGCCCCTTAGAATCATCACGAGAAACTGTCGCAGTCTACCCTCACGACATTGTGGGTCCTCTCAAACTAGGTAATCGTTAACCTACAGTTCGAGCCACGACGAGAGTGCTAGTAGGCTATGGCAGGGATATTGTTCACACCTCTCCGTCAACCTCTCTGGTAGTCGTGTGTGGCCCCTTTACTCCATATGTGAGTCTGGTCGGCAAGCTATCGTCAGCCTGGATCATCAACAATCATGTCAGACATGTCCACATCATATCATCTAATCAAATGTACTAAAATCATAGTAAAACAATCAAACCCCAATAGCACGCTCCCTGACTCAATATGAAGTCCAAGGGGTCCCATCGATGCCTCTGCATCCTCAAGGTCCAAAACCTGCACACTCAGTAAGACTGAGTCAATAGCACATGTCTATGTCAATGCAGTAAAACAACATGTCATCTACTCATAACGCATCATAATCAAGGTCAAATGTTTTAATAGCATAATAATCCGGATCACTTGCGAGCAAGTGTCCTCAAAGAATAATTTCACTCAGTGCACAAGAGCTAGATGTTACATACACCCCGTCTTGGTCTAAACTTCATCCCAAAGTTTCTCAGTATAAATGCCGAATAAGTGTATCATAGTATCATAAGTCTATCTATAAAAAAAAAATGGGAACTGCTGGTGCATATCATATGCGTCCTCCCAGGTCGTCGAGTGCGGACTATAATTGTCCCACTGGACCTTGACCTGATCTACCGTTCGACGTCGTAATTGTCAAACACGATGATCTAATATGTGGACCGACTCATCCGTGAGTGCTCCCTCTTCCAATATCTGCAAGGAACTCATGTCAATAACATGTGTAGGATCACTAATATAATGTCTCAAAAAAAATACATGAAAAACATCCTGTATACGCCTCAAGGAATCAGGTAAGGCTAGTCAATAGGCCACACGCCCCTTTCTCTCCACAATCTCAAAAGGTCCCATGAACCTAGGAGAGAGTTTATATCCCTTCCCAAACTTGATCGAACTCTTATGCAGTCTAACTATTAAGAATACTCGATCGCCAACCTCGTAACTACGGTCGACACGGTGCACATCGGCATAACTCTTCTGTCGATCCTGCGCTTCTTTAATCCTTTGTCTTATTGTTTGCATTTGATCTTCCATTTCTTGGATCACTTCTGGTCCCACCAGGACCCTATCCTTAAGCCGATCCTAACTCAAAGGCATCTGACATGGTTTCCCGTAAAGAAACTCTAAAGGCGCCATCATAATGGTTCTCTGGTAACTGTTGTTGTAAGCGAACTCTACTAGTGGCAAAAATTATTCCCAATGCTTTTGTTGGTCCATCACGTACATGCGCAACATGTCCTCCAAGGTTTGGTTCGTTCGTTCGGTCTACCCGTAAGTCTCCGGGTGATACGCAGTACTAAAGTTAAGTTGGGCTCCCAAGGCCTCTTGGAAACTTGTCCAAAATTGTCCAGTAAACATCCATCCTCGATCGAAGATAATCTTCTTACGCATGCCATGCAACCTCACAATCTCACTGATGAAAACTCTAGCTATGTCAGGTGCCTAATACATCGTACGCACAGGAATAAAGTGAACACTCCTCTTTAGAGTGTCTACTACTATGAAAATCAAGTCATGTCTCATTATCGTCAGTGGCAATCCAACAATAAAATCCATCTAAAAAAAACCTCCCATTTCGATTCTGGAATAGCATGCGGTTGTAGTAATCCTGTTGGGTGTCTATGTTTAGTCTTTACCTGCTGACATTCTAGACATTTGGCCACATAGTTGACTATGTCGGCCTTCATCCCCTTCTAGATAAATAAGGGTTTAAGGTCTTCCCTCATCTTCGTGACTCCCGGGTTAGCCATATAAACTGCTCTATGAACCTCACTTCGGATTAACATCCTCAACTTGTCGTTTGGTGATACGTAAATCGGACCTTTAAACCTCAATAAACCATCGCTATCAAAAGAAAATCCCTCAAATCGTGTTACCATCATTGTGTTTTGTCCGATAAAACCCTTGACCTCTTTGTACCAGTCATCGTCACGCTGTAAAGTGAGAATCTTCTCACGTAGATTCGTCTGAAGAGGCAACACCGAAAGGATGTGTGGTCTCTGACTCAAAGCATCTACCCCTCGGTTCCTGTTCCCTTTATGTAAGTAATCTCAAAGTCGTACTTGCTAAGCAATTCTGACCAACACCGTTGTCGCACGTTCAGGTCACTTTGCGTAAAGATGTGTTGTAGTCCACAATGTTTAGTCCTTAGTTCAAATTTTTGTCCAACAAGGTAGTGTCTCCAAACCTTCAAGGCATATATGATGGCTAATAACTCCAAATTGTGTGTCATGTAGTTCTCCTCATGCCTTCTTAGTTTCCTCAAAATGTAAGCAATCACTCATTTGTCTTGCATCAAGATTCCTCCTAAGCCTTCCTTGGATGTGTCTATGCATACCAAGAAGTCTGTGTCCATAACTGGGACCTTTAGTATCGTTGCGGTTGTCAACAATTCCTTGAGCCTCTGAAACTCTTCCACGCATTTCTCAGTCCAAACAAACTTCTTGTTCTTCTTCTCCAACTCCGTGATCGGATCTGCTATCTTTGAAAATCCCTCGATGAATCGTTGATAGTATCCTGCTAAACCCATGAAGCTACGCACATCCGAAACATTCGTAGGCACAGACCATTCCATAATAGCCTCGACCTTGGCTGGATCCATGACGATGCCTTCATCGGAGATGACATGCCCTAAGTAGTGAATCTTCGATTGATAAAATGACCATTTGGACAACTTCCCATACAATTTGTGCCCTTGCAAACATCGTAGTACCAAGCGCAAGTGCTCGTCATACTCCTCCGTCGTACGAGAGTCAATCAAAATATCATCATTGAACACTTGGACAAACTTGTCCAAGTACTCGCAGAACACCCCATTCATCAAACTCATAAATACCTCTGGGGCGTTTGTCAGTCCAAACGATGAAATAGTAAAATCGTAATGTCCAAACCTCGTCTTAAAGGTGGTCTTAGGGATGTCATCCTCCTTGATCCATAACTGGTGATACCTTGATCGCAAATCGATCTTGGAGAACACCATTGCGCCCTTCATTGGATCAAACAGATCATCAATCCTCGGCAACAGATATTGATTCTTGCTCGTGGCCTTGTTTAGTTGACCGTAGTCAATGCAAGGCCTCCACGATCCATCATTTTTTCATATGAAAAATAACAGGTGCACCCCAGAGTGACACACTAGGACGTATCAGTCCCAGGTCCAGCAACTCCTTCAGTTGCATTTTCAACTCTTCTAACTCCGGGGTCGACATCCGATAAGGCATTCTTGCTATCAGTTCAGTCCCCAATTTTTGGTCTATAGTAAACTCCAAATCCCCCTCCGACAACATCCCAGGTAACTCCTCTGGAAATACGCCCACAAACTCCTTCACCACCAGAAGGTGTTTTAGACCTTCCGCTACTCCCTTCTCGTTTAACGTAAGTATCGCATAAATCTTTCACCCCTTGCGCATACTCTTCCATAGTTGTAAGGAAGAGATGAACCTCAGGGGAACTCCCTAGTTCCATCCTACAATCACACATCTCTGTCCCTCATCATCAACCAAGCTCAACCGTTTTGTCTTACAATTGAGTATCGCCTCATGCGATTCCAACCAATCCATACCAATCACGACATCATAAGATCCAAAGATCATGACGTACAGGTTGGACCTTCTGACAAACTCTCCCAGGTTAAGGATACAGTCCGTAGTCTTTCATCCAACCTTCTGTTTGGCTCCCGAAGCCATCTCTACGAAGCTAAACTCGTCCTGTTCGACTGCCTTTACCTTAATATTTTTTAACACTGTACCAAAAATGAAACTCTCAGTAGCATCGATATCTATCAAAATACTAAGGGTCTGGTCAACGACGGTACATGTCGTCTCGAGCACAGTCGACTGGTGCTCTGCCTGGCAGTTATTCACCGCTGCATGAATCCGATGGGCCTTGCCCATATCTCCCATGGTAGTGGGTCTGGCTGATTCGGATGTTCTGGTCCTCTCCATAGGACAATCACGCTGGTAGTGTGGCTCCCCACATGTCCAACACCCCTTATTTGGCCCAGTAGTCCTGGTACCTAATGTAGAAGATGACGGCCCACCGACCTGGAACCTTGGTCAATTCTGTTGAACATGCCTAAACTATTGCTACTACGAGTGACGTTGTTGCTGATGTTGTGGTCCCCGATAAGGTGTCTACTGCTGAGGTGGCAGTCACTGAGGTGTAGTGAAAGTGGATCCCCTCTGGAAGCCACGATATCCCGGCGTAGGTTTCACTAGTGTCTGATGTTGTTGCGCTCTAGAAGAAACCTACCCTACTAGTCTCGCTGGAGTCCTAGTCTGACCCCCACTGATAAGATCCTCCTGAGATATGAGTGCCTTCTAAACGACATCATGCAAGGTTTGAGGCAACAAAATCCTAACCTTTGCACACAGGCTACCGTTCAGGTCTAACATGAGCCTGTTGACCTTAAGTTTCGCAGTGTTAAGGTGTAGAGCATACCGGAGCAGTTCCATAAAATGGGCCTCGTACTCGGGAAGCGTACAACCACCCTGTCGCAAGGCGTCGAACTTGTTGAGCTGACACTCAACGAATTTCTCAGAAAGACACAACTCTTGGAACCATCCCCAAACAATTCCCCTGGCATGTCGTCGATGGCCATGTTCAAAAGTGGCAGGAGCGTCTTCCGCCATAGAAGATCACTTCCTTATCAGTCAAAATACCCCCATGAGTACCGTCATGCTGGGGTCATGATCGCGAAGCGTGAAGTACAACGCCTTTCTCTACATATGTGCCTCGACGACACAACTTTCTGTGACACTCATGGACGCTAGAACTCATCTCTCTCGAGATCTCGGAGGATGCTAACGATACTAGCTAAAGCGCATCATGGACCCTCAGGGGCGCCCTCTAAATGTGATCTCCACGAGGACTTGCTAAGGTTTTTTTTTTTACTTATCACAAGGGTTAAGACTCATCGGTTCACTGCAGTGGAAATCCTAGTGATCCTTAGTCACAGAGTTGAACCAGCTCTGATACCATATGTAACGCCCTCCCAAATCATTACGACGACAAGCCAACATAGCAAGTGCGAAAATTCTTTTTTTTTGTAAGTGTGTAAAAGTAGGAAGCTAACAATGTTATTACTCAACTTCACGACACGACTACAGACACAATGCATATCAGACTAAATAAAGCAATTTCCATCTATGACACATTCCAACAATAGTCTGACTAGAATAAGAATAACAATTTAGTTGATGCACCTCCGGATGGGGTGTTAGTGCGCCTATCATGGCAAGAAGGAAGGGCTGGCACACACCATCATGGCGTGGAGGCACGTGATGGGCCCGTGTCACAGGCCGCCACCCTCCATGGCATTTAAATGCGGGTTACGGAGACTTGCGGGGGCATTTATGCCGCATTCACGTAGACCCTTCCTCCCAAGTGATATTAGAATGGATCGGCTCACTCTGCATGTTGTTTTTTCCCATCTGATGCCCACAGGGTCCCTCTCGTCGCTGCGCAAACCGGACTCTGCTCACCTTCTCTGGATAGATAGCATTCCTGGTCCTCTCCTGAACTGGATGCTTTTAGCCTGCTTTATCACCTGCATTGAGAATATAATGACGCGCCCAAGGGGACGGCCGAAAAGGGGCTCCCCCTGGAAGCCCCGTCGGCCCCCGGTCACGCCTCCTACCTCGCCCTCCATCTGTTCAGCTCCTCGTTCTCAGTTGGAAACTATAGCTGCTATTCATCAAGATCCGCTAGTCGTTTCCATGGATACAATCCCCCGCTCGCCAATTTCCCTCTCACGCCATCTACCCGATCCCCTGGTGATCTTCCATCCCCCCGCTCCATCCCCTGGCTCAAGAGGCGAACCTCCTCCTCATGACGTTCCCAAGCGCGACGCACCGCACTCCACTGGCTCTTTCGACAAGGTGCAGTTCAGCGACCGACTGCTCATCATGCACGACCTGGTCTTTGAGCTCAGACAGGAGGTGGTTGATCTTAACTTTCATCTTCAAGCCGCAGATGAAAAGGTGGCAAGGTGCCTCCAACTTCTCACCTCCATGCAAGAGGCTCTTGCCTCGGACCCAGTCGATGCAATGCCAAGAGAGGCATCTATTGCTGCTACAGGTGAAGGACCGAGCAAGGCTCAACGACCAGTCAACAGGGAACCGACGAAGACTGAGCACGGACGCCAAGAGGAAGGAACCGCGCACGGCGAGGCAGAAGAAAAATTGTGGGCAGACGAGCCAACGTACATTGAAGAAGAGTCGTGGCCAAGGGACCTCCCTCCCATGTGGCCAGACTCATTGCCAGGTGTTTAGATCCATTGCATGTTTTTTTAGTCTTGATTAGTCTCCTTGTCTTAGCTGGTGGTCAGTTTGAACATGGATTATCTGGCTTCAGTTTATGACTCTTTTGACTTCTAAACTGGATGGGAAGAATGGACTGGTTTCCCCTATGTTGGGGCAATCCAACAAATGCATTCTGAACATGTTTGTATTTTGTATTTTGATACTCTATTGCAGTTATAGTAGGAACTTAATATAATCCTCCTTCTTATCTACAAAAAAAAAAAAACAATTTAATTGATGCAATTACCAACATTACACAAGGTGCGGAAACATACATCGTGACAAGAAACTAACTATCTCCAAGTGTTTTGGTCTACTGGGTGCATGAATGTTCACTCTAAGAAACCCAGGTTGTGCAACGACAAGTCTAAACTAGCACGCTATCTAACATGTCAAGTGCCATCAGTAAATCATTAAATGGAATCAGAACAACAAGTTCCTTCTTAGCAATTAAATGGATAAAATCAGACACCAATCAAATGGAAGAGAATTATTGTTGTTTAATAATAATGGATCGATCGAAGCCCTTCAAATGATATGCATTCAGGATGTGGATGATCAACTTAGTGTACTAGTTAAGACGTAAGGAGGGATTCCAAAACTGCTTGACAATTCAATGCAAAAAGACTAAAGAAGTTCCAACCCCTAATTGCAAAATTTAATAATATTAATACCGTGTATAAGCAAAGATTCAATTCATAATATTGACGAAGTACTTGTTGATTAGTAAATTATACAATTTAAAATTAAAACTAAGTTAACCATTCAATAAAAAATTACTATTTTAAAATCGAATTTCATAACGAATGAATTACATATCAATATGATGTTAAGTATAAAGCAATACCTAAACCACGACCCAAGTAGAGACTGACAATTAAATTCAACTTAAAGGAATGAAGCATATCGAAAATGGAAATTAGTAGTGATAAGGAAAAAGGGCCTCACGAAAATCTAAGAACCCATCTACGATGGAGTCATATCAATCACTCCCGTACGCACCAAGCTCATAATATAACTGCTAGATCTTAGCGAAATTCAAGACGAAATTCATGGAATCTAAATGGAGGTTGACAACAAAAAAGAATATAAAGGCACGAGCATGTTTTAATTCCTTTCTTATTACTCTCAGGATCTGGGGCCTCTGAGGAAGTAGGTCAGTTATAGTCAGAGTTTGGAGGATGCACAGACTACAACACGTCCTATCAATCTCGAAATAAAGAATAACGAGGTGGAATAACGATCAACAAGAAGGAGGGTAGGATAATGCAAGCAGATATCCGCGTGTGGGTTTAGTGCACAACAGGTATAAATTATCATGCTAGCAAGGATAGAAGGGTGAATAAACTAAAGAATACGCAGAGAAGAAAATTGGCAAACACCACCATCAAGCGCAACTGTTGCACAGTCAACCGACAACAATTAATTCACTGACAGCCTGCTGGATGACTTCTCTGCACAACTGATTCTATCAACTGGTGAAGCTGAAAAGTCGTTCCTACCATAAGTAAGTGTCTAGCGCTGATCAAGGTAATGATATTAGAAACTAGTTTTTTATCGTTGTCCAAGGAAAATCGCAGAGAAAATGAGGTTGTTACTGTAGCCATGCATCCATGCAGACCATCATTATTGATGTCCCTTAAGGTTAGAAGGAAACATTTTCTAAAGAAGATATGATACACTCTTACTCAACGGAATAACAATAGCTCGAACTGTATAGGTATCACTATCTTGCAATGTGGAACTAATCTGGGATGGTTGAATTAAGTAATACAGAAAACTTGCACTCCTTGTTCCCTGATTATGTAAGGCCATTTCTTTGCTAGTCCCTCCGAATGAATAGAACTGCTACCATCCATTACACGCTGTAAGGAACCGCTAAATTAGTCTTGAAGGACGTGAGCTATTTTACATCGCTGCCTCCAGAAATACCGCTACCTAGGAAGCTGTTAAAACGACTGTGTAAACCATGCACGATTTGCCTTATCGATGGGTGAAAACAGTGTGAAATATGTACCATGTAAACCTGGTGTGAACAGTCTCATCGCTATGCAAAAATTGGGTAAGCAAATACAAGGTTCTAGTCAATTGTGATCCACACAATAGTGAAGTAAATAGGAATGCGTTACAAGAAAAACGAATCATGGTGTAGAGAAAATCGTGTTACAACCATTCATGGTGACATTCGCAGAGAAAATAGTTATTACCGTCATTAAATTATGCCAACGCAGAGAAAAATTCATGTCACAACCATTACATAGTACCATCACAGCCAGGTATAAATTTCGTGAGCAAGGGATGTAGTGTTAAAACTCTCCAACCAAAACTATTGTCTACAGTGTAAAGAATTTCACTATCATTGGAGTCGTCTTAGATGTAAACTAGATATAACTCGCAGTAAACAAATTGGGTGTAAATTACTGCATATAATATTTTTTTCTATCTCTCATTCATATTAGATAAAATTCCAGTAAATAAACTCACATTCGTTGCAAAAACACAGGCTATTATTATCCATCAAGCATAATACATCACAGAGAAAACCCTTTTTACATTTGTTACATCATGACCATCATGGAGGTGATATTCTACATCCATTTCATATCCACAATTGCAAGAGTAATATGTTACATCTTTCTTATAATTACCAATGATGAAGTAATAAGAATAAGTCAATTCGATAAGAACCCAACACAGATCAGAATTAATATTTCTTTTCACATCTCGGGTTACCGATATAACAAGGAGAAAAAAGTAGGAGAACGCCAGGGTCATAAGGTTAACTCGTCGGAAAGATCATATGGATTCGATCAGTCACGACGTAGAGAAATAAACAACAAGGGAGCCAGATAGTCCATACGCAGAGGCCGTACTGGAAGGCACAACTCAAACAGTCAACCAGGGACAACAACAAATGTAGATGGATGGGTTCGTCCTTTGCTTCACCATCCTCGCACCGAAAAGTAGGGCGTAGAGATTTCATATCCCCTATCAATCTAACATTCAATCTATTTACAAAACACTATGCATTCTACTCTACAAAATAGAAGAGCATACCATTGCCCTTTTGCCTTCTCTGGTGTCGTCCACGCTCTCCGTGTCGCTCCCGCTTGCCGACCGTCGAGACCTCACCGGTACCTCCCAGCCAACACTAGGGGTACTCTGAATCCCCCTTAGCCCCCGGAGCCGCAAAGGGGCCACACACTATCCATATGGTACGTCTAGCTCCCAGCTCACCTCGCAAGGTAGAGCTACCACTCCTCTTCGAGCTGGGAAATCCCAACTCCCATAACTAAATCAGTCAAGTCACTAATCCGGTAGTGTAACGTTACGCTAACAACCGATCCCCCTTTCTTCCTCCTCCTTCCTCTCTTTTATATAATTTTAGAACTTCCAATCTTTCCCTAATCTCATTTAATTTAAGTTAGTTTTTTTTAAATCTTCTAAAAATTCTCCATCGTATCGTCAACCTTCATCATCAACAATCATGTCAAATATGTCCACATCATATCATCTAATCAAATGTACTAAAATCACAGTAAAACAATCAAACCCCAATATCACACTCCCCGACTCGATCCAGAGTCCAAGGGATCCCATCGATGCCTCTGCATCCTCAAGGTCCAAAACCTGCACACTCAGTAAGACCGAGTCAATAGCACCTATCTATGTCAATGCAGTAAAACAACATGTCATCTACTCATAACGCATCATAATCAAGGTCAAATGTTTTAATAGCATAATAATCCGGATCACTTGCGAGCAAGTGTCCTCAAAGAATAAGTTCACTCAATGCGCTAGAGCGGGATGTTACAAAATCAAAAGTTGGGTGAGTCCATTATGTTTCCAGTGCTAAGAAAGCCATGTGAGTCACTTTGAATATATATTTTCTTGGATTTCTAATAAAACATAGTACGGGTAATGACTATTTGGTGGTAGGGATGGATCACTTTAGCAAAATGTCCATTATGATATCATGTACGAAAACAGTTTCGACATAGTTGCTCACAATTGTTATAAGGGAAGGTATGAGGGCACTTTGTCTTATCATCATCAATCATCTCTAATCATTACAATAGATTTCATGATCGTAATGACTAATGACCACTACACTAAAGATAAATATGATATTCCATCCATATAGATATGGTTAAATGTATGTCATAAATCATATCATAGTTCACTCATTGCACACTTTTAAGCGTAAACATATGAAGATACATATGATCCTAAAATCTCATATATTTAACAAAGTTGTACATTCACACACTATGGAATGTCATAGACACTTCACCTTTCAAAGCATGCTTTTGATTTTATTAAAGGATCGATTATCCACTTTGGGTCCTTTCATTGACAATGAAAGAGGTTACTTCACATGCATAGGAAATAAGGTTTATTAAACTCATTTGGAATATTCATGATTAGATTTGAGAAGTTTTGTACAAACATTAATAGAATAAAAAAAAACATGGATGATTACCACCATGTGAGTCACTTTGCATATATATATTTTGTATGTGAATTGTTGCCACATATCATTCTGTGTTTACAAGATGACACATGTATTTACATTGGCCAAATACGATGAAGATGATATAAAATTATGTTATAAGTAATTCCCTTTATAACATATAAAATACACAAAATCAAAAGTTGGGTGAGTCCATTATGTTTCCAGTGCTAAGAAAGCCATGTGAGTCACTTTGAATATATATTTTCTTGGATTTCTAAAAAAACATAGTACAGGTAATGACTATTTGGTGGTAGGGATGGATCACTTTAGCAAAATGTCCATTATGATATCATCTATGAAAATAGTTTCGACATAGTTGCTCACAATTGTTATATGAGAAGATATGAGGGAACTTTGTCTTATCATCATCAATCATCTTTAATCACTACAATAGATTTCATGATCGTAATGATTGATGACCACTACACTAAAGATACATACTATATTCCATCCATATAGATATGGTTAAATGTATGTCATAAATCATATCATAATTCACTCATTGCACATTTTTTTTTTTCTAATGAAAAATTAACTCACAAGAAACTCAAGCTAGACTCGTGACCTTTCCTTGCCAACTGAACTAACCCATGGGGCTTTGTGCGAACTTGGAAGAATGGTTTTTCCCGATTCTTTGGGTTGGTTTTTCCCGATTCTTTGGGTCCCCATGATAAGCGTGAGTGAAGGAATATTGAGTTCTATATTTATTCAAAATGTGATGGATAAAGAAAAATGCAATATGCTGATTCATAAGGATTGACAAATAACTCTCCAGACATTATATTCATATTGATAATCGTGGTCAATGTTGCCAAAAAGTAGCTGAGTACATCCCATGAGATAACCGTGGTCAATGTTGCCAAAAAGTAGCTGAGTACATCCCATGACATTCACAATTTGCTCTGCCGGCGTGTTGTCTTCTGCTCGTGTGGCAAATAGTTGTACGAAGAGACTTTTAGCGCCTTTATATCTCTGACAAGAATGTTAGAAACGTCGAACATACGACCTCCAAAAGTTTGGTAGGTATCCAAATTCCAATTCCACGTCGTGGTAGTTAAGATGGAATGAAATAGGTTAAAATATATTGAAAACTATACCTTAATAGGATTCTTACATTTATAATATGTTCAAATCTTCAAACTCAAATGTTCAAATCGACCGACCAAATAACTTTGACATAGATGTACGATCAGACATAAACTTAACTCTCTAGAGTCTGTGCAAGTATAATTGGTCGCCGTCAAACAAGAGATAGTGATTTCCAACTGCATCCCATACTTTCCGTCTCTTGCATTCGATGCCTGTCGTTTTCCATACGTGCTACCCTCCTTTCCTTTAGGATGCATGTTTTCAGACGGTCTCCATTGAATTCATGTAGCGACCAGACTTTTATTCCATTGGCATTTCTAAGCCTTCTGGGAGGGTCGATAGCTATAAAAATGATCCGTTCCAGACATATAAACATGTCGTCTGCCTAATAATAACTGCTGGCTGTGTATACTTCATGAATCAGCCTGCTAAGTCCATATTTTGCATACCACGCCAACAGCCAACAGAAGTAGAATTTCAAGATGAAGATATCGATGGAGAAGCCAACAGAGCAACATCAAGAACAAGCTAATCCTCTGTTGCCTGCAAGAGTAGCCCGGCTTTCGTCGCTGGCAACGTCGAAAGCCCATGGGGAAGACTCTCCTTACTTTGATGGCTGGAAGGAGTATGATGCTAATCCCTACCATCCAATAAACATCCCATCTGGATTCATCCAAATGGGCTTGCCAGAGAATCAGGTACATATCATAACATATATATTCATTTCTATGATTTCTCAGACACACACCTATATAATATGTGCTGGAAAACAATTTAAAGTTGATACTTATTATGTTTGAAATTACTTGCAGATGTCATTCGAATTGCTGGAAAGCCGTTTGCTTGCGCATCCAAATGCATCGATTTGCACCGAGGAGGGCGTGTCCAGGTTTATGGAAATCGCTCTTTACCAAGATTACCATGGCCTCCCTGATTTCGGAAAGGTAGAAAATTGTAACTCTCTTAAAAAATTGACATGCTTATATGTCCGAGCGTGTTAATATTATTTACAGTCTGTCGAAAGACCTAGGATTGCCGGGCTTCCGAGTCGGAGTCATTTACTCTTACAATGATACAGTTGTTACGGCTGCTCGTAGAATGTCCAGCTTTTCCTTGGTTTCTTCTAGGACACGATATCTGATTGCTTCAATGCTATCTGACACGGAATTTGTTAGAGAGTATTTAGCAGAGAATAGTAAGAGGATACGACAGAGACACGAAATGTTCGTCTCTGGACTGCGTGTAGCTGGCAT
>SNQJ01S0033792.1:0-41535 GCA_010110895.2 Picea sitchensis
AAGAGGGAAGTTTTGGGAAAGAGAGCCCCACACTCATTCACCCCCCCTCTAAGTGTGGTAGGTGTGTCCAACAAATATTTCTCCCCCTTTGTGTGGAATTTGTGTTGCTATTGCAAGAAAATCAACATCTAGGTAAACACTCTGGCCAAATAGTTTCAATTCCATAGTTATGTCATCATAATTAGCTATGGAAATATCTATCTCATCATTTTAGAAATGGAAGGGTCCAAACATAAATTAAAAAACATCTTCTCTTCTTAGGGTATTTAGCATACCTATTGGACAAATCGTTGTGTCCCTCCAGGCTTCAACACACTCCTGTAATTTATTGACAGTGAAATTTTCATACTGGGAACCACCTATTTCAATTGTTGCAGCCATGGTAGAGGACGGCCTTATTTCAGTTGCATCCATGGTTTTATGGGTTCAAATTTGAAATGGTTTTTTCAGGAATGCCTGCTAATAGGAATGGAAGTCGTTGAATGCATGCTCTTGTTGAGGAAACCCTTGGCAGGAAACTAATTTTTTTTTAAATGGTTTAGGGATATATTTGTGTATTTTTATATAAATCACTTTTGATAAAAAAAAATTAAATTAATCTTTATAGATAAGATATTATTTATTACAAATAACACTTTTACAAAACTGGACATGCATTTTTATAAGCACAATAAAGTAGATTTGTAGCATTTTTTAACAATGGACTTGGGATTTTTGATAATTAATGAAAAAATTCCATCCACTAAATGAGGGGAAGTACTCGAGGGTTTTCCTAGCCAGGCGTTGTAACTTCGAAAATAAAAAAATGATTTCGAGAATGTGTTAGGGAAATTTCGAAATCAAAATTACAAACGTTGTTGAGTATAATACAAACACACACAGACAATCTCAAATTAAATGGTAAGAAATATATCTTGCATGCATTTTAAATCAATCATAGGTGTGGAAKACTTACAAGTACTTCGAGTTTCTAATATTTTGGGACTAGGGAAACAACTCAACATACATGGTTAACTACATATGTGTGTTTAGAAACATATTTTCAAACATGGGTCCAGGGTTGTTATAAGATATGTCRTAGTAGCATCAAACATACACAATGGATCAACATCCATTTTCATTCCTATTCCTATGCAAACCATTAAAATCGGATAATGAATAAACATTTAGGGTTTAGGACAACATAGGGCTGCATAACACGTCAAGGGAATGCAWTTTTATAGTGCAKGCGTGCATTTGTCATTAACAAGTTGTGCATATTCCTCTTTACTATGTAAACATGCAATCACATGCCCTCAACATGCAATGTAAACTTGAGACGTGCATTTTTCCCTTCCAGGGTGTTCATTTTCCTCAATACCCTGTTTTCATGTAATTTCATAAGGTCAACATACAATTACCAACAAAATACATGTATTTTTCTTCCTATGGCATGCATTTGTCATTTGCCATGTTTTCATGCATTTTTCCTTTTTAGGGCATGCATTTTTGTCCATTGGGTGTGCATAATTTAATTGAAGGAATGAATGTTTCATAAGCATATATATACTTGATATAATCATACAAATTTCACCATTGGGCATGCATTTCAACAAGGCCATTTTTAACAATTTGACCTTTTTGTTTTACTAGGTAGTTTTTACCCTTTACGCACAACAAAAGGTTTTTTTTTCTTATGAAAATTCCCATTGTGTCGTCTAAAATGAAATCCTAAGGCATAAAATATTTTATTCCTTATTGTAGGATGGGTATGTTACAATTTCCAACCCATCCAATCCCCATTGTTTCCAATACTAATTTTTCATGCCAACCATTTGGAAAATAATGAAAGGAATAATTGGGTTTCTTTTGTTTCATAAAATTGTAATTCAATCTTGTTATAGTCTCCACATCTAAAAATGCACAGTCACATGTAAGAAATACATGTTTTTATTTTAAACTCTAATTTCTTCCCTTATGTAAAATGCATGCCATGCTTCACAAAAATGCATGCTCAAGTCTTAAAACACCTCCAATTTGAGTCATTCAGGTTGTTGAGGGTGTATTAGATAATTTACACATGTGTAAAAAAAATTATTTTCATTTTCAAACATAAATGTGGCTGCTCTGTAAAAGAGTAAAAATCTACCTTTTATATTGAAATACCAAAACAGTAGAAAGTGACCTAATGGAAATACACGCCCATGCTTCTACATAGATAGAAATTTAGTTTAAGAGATTTGGGATGATTATAATAACATTATGAATCTACCTATATCACCCTAAGTGTATATTCAAATGAAATAAGACTTCTACCTTGAACCAATATTGAATACATTGTATAAAATGGAGGGTAAGACCATCTTTCTGTAAAATGCACACCCAAGACTCATATGACCTCCAAATTGAGTGATTCAAATTGCATAGTTTGTACTTTTTGGAGATATTACACACACCTTGTTACACATCAAATTTCCACACATAGGTACCTCACCCTAAGTGTCGCAAGTGTCGTAAAAGTTTCATATGCACCTTGCTAAGTGTCGCATACACCTCGACACCATGAAATAACATATATCACAGCCCCTAGTCAATGTGGAGGAGAAATATATTTTATGAATGTCAAAATACTATGTGCACATGAATTATTTATTAATATTCATGAAAAGGAAATTAATTTAGTGTGAGAATCCAACTCACATTTGGTTTCCTATTTTTTTAGGGGAGGTTGAGGATCTCATGGATGGTTGAAATATTTCCTCCTTAAAATCCTTGAGAGATATTTCCTCCCTAAAATCCTTAAGAGATATTTTATCCCTAAATATATTGGAGATCCCATTTTAGTAGATATGATGAGTGATCCTCTCCGTGATGGTTAAGCTTCCAAATCCTATATAATGAGGGATTTCCATGGAGAAAAGGAGGCAGATTAGAGGTATCAAACTTATGATCTTGGGAGGAATATTTTGGATATCAAACTTATGATCTTGGGAGAATCGTGTGTTAAGGTCCTAACCCGCAAATAGGTAGATCAATGTATTCAGATGTAATAAAGGTCAATATTAATAAGGCCTTTCAATAAAATAGAATAAGGAGGATGTAAGAAGACCTAATAGAAGCTTTCTCTTCTAAAAGGATCTTCCTCTAGATGCTTCTCTTAATAGACATATTTAGTATAAATAAGGGTCGAGGGTATGAGAACCCTAGCTTGGAGATTATTGTAACAGAGCGTTGCTCGACTAGAGGTTGCCCCCTCGAAGAGGCCTGTGAACATTGCTTTCTGAATAAAAGTGCTTTTTCTATTGCTATTTCGTATATCATTACTATGTATTGTGAGATTATGATGGATATTTTACTGTTATTCTGCCATTTCTAGCATTTTATTTATGTTCTGCATATTTTATATATCTAGTATCTTGCAAGTGGTATCAGAGCACTTTCCTTGGCAGAAATTGTGGGTATTTTTTTTTCAGGGTAGAGATGTATTCCGACGTCTTTAAGCCATAGAGATCTATCATTACGTGCATAAACCCGTGGTTGAGGGATTCATACACGCAGGAAATACAAATGGTTCTTAAGCGCACATCTGTTGGCCACCCTTGTAACCCCTGTTGGTACCCCTTTGAGTGGTAGTGCATCAGACAACACCTGTGTACGGATTGGCCTAGATTTCCTGAAGCCCTCTTTAGATAAACCTATCGGCCATCGGACTGCTATAGTGTTACGGATCGACCAAGATTAATTGAAGCCCTCTTTAGATAAAAACTCCATTCGCACCATCTGACTCATGTTGTTCGATAAAAAAACACTCTAAAGATACTCTAGTACCTGGTAGTTGGGTAGTATGACTAAGGGTAACGCAGATATCCTCCCCAGTTAGTGCCCAGATATTGGGCCTAGTACTCACCGTTGGACCCTCGCGATGTATATCGTGAGAGCTATAAAGATGTGGCAACCCTTGTTGTCCTAGGAACCCTTGAATACCTAACCCTTGGGGAACATAAGCAAATTAAACCGGATTTAGATCTATCAGATGTTTAACTGCGGTTCTCGTATCAGGTAAATACCGGGTTCGTAATTTTAGATTTCGCAGATCGCAAATACCTCTTCAACAAAGTATACTGCACTGTAAAAAATATGGAAAAATTTTTACCATTATTTGAGACCTACTCCATTAGATCCATCTCTTCTCCATTATCACATCCATCCATATCATATTCTGAAATGTTTGACCCCACTCCGCCCCTTTTCTTCGGGCTTCACTCCATCCTCATGGCTCATACCAGAAATAAGAACCAGAGCTCCTGGCTTCAACACCTTGTAGTCTGGTTTCCTCGACCCAACAAGAAGTGCAACAACTCAATGCTACTATCGTTTCCTCGGATGCTCCATAAATGCATCATCCTAGAATAGTCATGCACCGCAATGGCGAAGTCAAACATGAACTCACTCACCTGTACCTTGAATATGTCTTTGTTTCACTCGCGACCAAACTCAAGATCCCTACCAATGACTCTTTTCCTGGATACACATAAAAAGACTCAAGGTGAAACTTCTCCATTCCTTTCAACCCCATCACTTCTTAAAGGGACATACTTCCGATCTGTGGATGTAACCAAATTTGATGGTTCTGACCTTGACCCATTGGTCACCCAGAAACATTATTTCCTACAACATTAGATGAGACTTGGCCAAACTCCTATGGTGTTCCCCTCCATCTAGATCAAGAACTACCGGCAGGTGGTAATGGAGAAAAAACTTCCCATCAAGGGGTATTGTTTGGACCCAATTTGTTGTTGAGTTTTTATGAATGCTTTGACACCGTACACTAAATCCATTTCGGCCGCTTACTGCAAAATTGAAGCAATCAGAACAGAGAAGACTTCATACTGTATTTGGAGTTTTGTGGATTTTCGAACAAAGGGCATGGCTGATGCCTTCTTCATGAGTATTTTATCAAGGGTCTCAAGGAGGAGATTCGCCCATGTCCCTGTGGTTCTGACTCTACTTAATTGTGCGGTGGAGGCTACCAAAAAATCTAAAGAAGCACAAATGAAATTCTCTCAAAACCATAAGCCTTCCTTTCCCTCGCTTCTAAGCCGCAAACCCACTACCCCTCTCCTCAGCCTCTGGTATTAAAAATCCAATATTGACCAAAATGGAATAATAACCGCCAACTCAAAGCCTCCTGCTAATTGTGATGAAAAATATTTGTGCCACAAATGTAAGGGAACAAAATCTCTTTATGGCCATCTCGAGGGATATTATTTAGGGAAGAAATATGTTGACACTGCCTCCCGAGTCACTAGAAATCTCCGACATAAACTCCCTCCGACCCTCCTCAAGTGGAACCAATCATTTCCCCAAATACTCTCACCGGATTCTCTACCCCCAAACCCTCAAGTTAATCGGTTACATCAAGCAACTCTAAAGGTCACTTCATTTTGGTTGATAGTGGCAAGACCCACAATTTTATTCATCGTCAGATTTATCAAGAGACCCTTTTCCATGTCAGCCAACAATTTCCAACCAAGGATTACAATGCAGGGCTCTATGAAAATGTATGCTAGAAATGTGTGTCTCCAAATTCAGACTACCACCAAATCCCATATATTTCATATCGACATGTATGTTGCGACATCGGTTAAAGTGTAATGGCTAAGGACTTTGGTTCCAATTCTCATGGATTTTAAAAACTTAACCATGCACCAATCAAGGAGGCTACCAATATAAATTCCATGGCATCATCACTGGTTCAATTCAGGTCATCACCATCGCATGGAAACCATCTCAAAAGGTCATTCGGTGTCATTTCCCAACCCATGCCATTGCCACGAGACCCCACCGCCCCCAAGACCTCCAAGCCCTCCCAACCCTCCTTTCTAAACATCAAATAGGCTTTTCCACTCCCCAAGGACCTCCTTCCCCCGCTTGTCCATGATCATTCCATTCCCCTTGTCCTGTGAATCCTTCCCCCCAATATACATCCATATCACAACTCGCACACAAAAATGTTAAAAATAAATTCAGAACTCTTATTACGAGTCATCCCTCCCTAGTAATGAAGCTCCTTACTCATCTCCAGGCCACAAGGAAAGAAGAAATAAGGTTCTGAGAATGTACGTCCTGACTTCCGTGTTTCCCTCAACAGTCCAACCATCAAGGACAATACCTCCCATTCTCACAGCTGATGACCTCCTTTATGAATTGAGTGGTGCCCAACTTTTTACTAAACTTGATCTTCGCTCTGCTATCACCAGATACATATGAAAGAGGTTTACATCCCTAAGACAACCTTTCTCGCACTCATGAGGGCCACTACGAAGTTTTGGTCATGCCCTTTGTCGTGTGTAATGCCCTCCACCTGTTTCATGAACCATGTCTTCCGGCCTCTCCATCATTTTTTCTTAAGGTTTTCTTTGATCCCTCATCTAGAAACCTGACAACCCATCTTAGTCAGCGTGGATCAAGTTCTCCCCACTCTCTCTAAGCACTAACTTTTCTTGAAATGTACCAAATGTGCTTTTTGGTGCCTCATAAGTAGAACACTTGGGTCATCCGTGGGAAAGGATGGCGTTGGGGTGGATCCTCAAAAGATTGAAGATATGCAAGACTGCTCACACTCCAAAGACTCTCAAAATCTGGCACATTTTGGCCTCACAAGGTATTATCGTAAGTTCGTCAAAAACTATGGAAAAATTGCAAAGCACCTCTCATGGATCTCCTCGAAAAGAACTCTTTCACTGGACTCCAAGTACCAAGTAAAAGTTTTTCAAACCTTGAAGACTTTACCTATGCACCATACACTCCGCTTCCTGCCCCTTCCTCAATTCACAAAGACCTTTGTGTTGGAATGTGATTGTGGAAAGGAATCGACGCTTATCCTTATGCAAGAGGGTCGACCTTGGCCTTCAAATATGTAAGTAACCTATTCTGAAGGAATTTGGGCAAACCCATTTAGGAAAAATAAATGTTGGTGATTATGCATGTTGTTGAGTTGTGGTTTCTGCATTCTTGGGGCAATGTTTTCCAAATTAAGACGTACCATCAAAGCCTTAAGTACTTTCTCTCGAACAATGCATTTCCTCCCAAGAACAACAAAAATGGTTGACTGCTCTTTGGACATGATTAGGAGATCATTTACAAGAAGGGCAAAGACAATGTCAGTATGGATGCACTATCCCAAAAATATGAAGATGAAGGATCCCTTTTTCTCTTTTCCTTCATTGTATCCGATTGGCTCCAAAGCGCCCAGAATGGCTTCAAGATCCCAAAGTTCGCATATGATCTAGCAACTACAAGGTTCCAACTCCCCTAGGGTACCTCGCTCCAGGATGGTTTTGATAAAGGTCGCTTGTATTTAAGTAAACAACTAAAGTCGTCCACGGCAGCTTTATGAGTTTCATGCTACACCTACGGGCACTGGTTCACCAAACATATGACCGAGTCAAACGTTTCTTTTTCTGATGGTATGAAACATGACTTCTGTAAGTTTGTCACTGAATGTGAGGTGTGCCTTCAACGCAACAAGGGAGAAACAAATAAGTTCCCTGTGCACCCTCCAACCACTTTCGGACATTCCACCTCAAGCATGGTAAGGATATCTCTATGGACTTTATTACATGTGCTTACCCAAATCTGGAATAAATCATCATAATGGTGGTGGGAAAATTTTCCAAGTATGCTCATTTTGCACTCTTCCCACCCATTTAATGATCCATGGTGGCTCAAATTTTCATGGACCAGGTCTTCGAGATTCATGGCATGCCGCACTCTATTGAGCCTCGATAGAGACCCAACTTTCACAAGTACTCAAAAAGAGTTGTTTAATAAGGCAATTAATAATCGTGATCTCACCAGCCTTTATCATCCTACCAGATATCAAACAGAAGTTGCGTTTGAAACATATCCGGTGGTGCTTTGTCTCAAAAACAAATACCTGGCTCATTGTTACTCCTCACAATGGTGGTACAACACTACATACCATACAACCACTGCGATGACCTTTGAAGAAGTAGATGGATGTAAGCTTACCCTTAGTTCTCTCTATACTTACCAAAATTCTGGAGTCTAGGCAGCTGGTCAAACACTTACAGTCCGAGCAGGTATCCTTCGTACTCTTAAAGAGAGAACTTGGTCATGGAACATAATAGAATGAAGAAACAAGAAGACCAACATAATTGAGAATGTTATTCTTTATAAGGGGATTAGGTGTTTCTAAGATTGCAACCATATAAGCAAACTTCCCTCAAGGCCTAGCATTTTCAGAAACTAGCACCCAAATTTAATGGCTCTTGGCTAATAGCTTCCTTGGCAAGTGGGACAAGTTCCATATCGCTTAGCTCTTACCTAGTCAATGAAGCTACATCCCAGTATTTTTCGTTTCATGCTTGAAGAAGGTGATTGGAACCAAAAGCAATTCAAAACCAACCTTCCAGAAGTTAGATAAAGAAGGATCCATTTGGATAAAACCAAAAACAATTTTGGACCAACATGAGCATCACATGTGTCAGATAACCATCAAGGAAGTGCTAGTACAAGTGGAAAGATATGACTCTAACAGATGCCACTTGGGAACAACTACCATTCTGCGCTAGCTTCTGATATCTCAAGCCTTGAGGACAAGGTCAGTGTTTTTAAGGGGGCGGACATGTTAAGGTCCTAACCCGCACATAGGTAGATCAATGTATTCGGATGTAATAAAGGTCAATATTAATAATTCCTTTCAATAAAATAGAATAAGGCGGATGTAAGAAGACCTAATAGAAGCTTTCACTTCTAGAAGGATCTTACTCTAGATGCTTCTCTTAATAGACATATTTAGTATAAATAAGGGTCGAGGGTATGAGAACCCTAGATTGGAGATTATTGTAACAGAGTGCTGCTCGACTGGAGGTTACCCCCTTGAAGAGGCCTGTAAACATTTCTTTCTGAATCAAAGTGATTTTTCTATTGCTATTTCGTATATCATTACCGTGTATTGTGAGATTATGTTGGATATTTTATTGTTATTCTGCCATTTCTAGCATTTTATTTTTGTTCTGCATATTTTATATATCTGGTATCTTGCATCGTGAAAGGTATGGATGAGGAGGACTTGGAGAAGATATTGCAACTGTATCTACAGATTGTAAGTGTCTTTTTAATTTTCTCATTAATATATTCTTGGCCTATTTCCTTCTAGTTTATGTATCTTTACATATGCTTGTCTATTGTAGATGAATTTGTTTAATCTTGTATGCCAGAATAGGAGTTTCCTTGTGTCTCTTTGTTGTCCTTGTTTTGCAGGTATCAAGCTGTGTGAACGATTTTGGAGATCAATCTCAAATTGGAGTAGTGAGGAAGAACACCAAAAATAGGTACGACCACCTTTTCTCCTTCTCTCTTTTAAACTAGTTAAACAAATCTCAAAGGGATGTTAGTGTCCATTTGCATCTTTTTGTCTCAGTATTAGGGATCTAGAATTCGAGGAAAGATCCACATGTATGAAGGGGAATTTTCCTATAACACACCTAGGATATGTTTTCCTTATTTTCCTATGTTTATTAGTCATTATTGAGGATCTCCTATTTTTAGGAACCTCTCCTACATTCTAGGAGAATATTCTCTTCAATTTAGAGCCAATTACACTTAGTTATACTAGTGGAAGTCACTCATTCATGACAACCTCAGTTTTATCACCAACAGTTGCATGTGATTCTATCACTTCCACACATGTGACTCAATTAACTAAAGACCGCATGATTAGTTAACTAGGACTAGGTGGTAGTTAACTCTGGTAACTACCTGTGTGTGCCCAGATCTCTCTAGTCCACCACTATTATGCATTGTATTATATTATAGTTCACATTAGTTGATATATATAGAGTATATCATGTGTAAATTAGCATTATTTCATTTGGTTAATACATTTTCTCATTCTTTTCTCTCCAATTTTTCTCTCATCTTCTCTATTTTGCAAGTTGTGTTCATTCTTATGCTAACTAGATATCTTGTGCAGGTACTCACCATATTATACATGGTATCATATCCCACAATTTTCTATGAATAAGGAACACCAACATTTTTTATTTGCAGGTACTGAAGATTGAAGAAGACGGGAAGAATGGAATCTCCACCATCTGTCATGCTAACACCGTACAACTACTTTGAATGGAACAAAAAGATGGATATTTTTATATGAGGTATAGGATTGTACAAGTTAACCATGACTAAGGAAATAGAACCTAGATCAACCATCGAAAAAATCCAAATACTTCAATAGAATGGATGAGACTTACAAATCCCTCTACATGCACATATCCCTTGAGTTGTTTTTTCATGTATCTTCTTGAAAAAATCTAAATGAGATATGGACCACCATTGAAGGACTCTTTGGAAAACAAGATGAGATGAGAGGCCATATTCTCTAGGTGGAACTACTTGCATTAGATCTGAAAATCTTTGAACACATCCAAGATTTCTTCACAAGGTACAATGATTTGTTGTTGCAACACAAGGCTTGTGGGGTTGATAACTTAAAGGAGGAAAAGTGAATGGTTCTCACGATCTTGTCAAAACTTGGTCCAAATTATTTAGTTTTTGTTTCTACTTTCCACACTCAGAGGTTGAATGCTCGAGCATCCTAGACCATGCCCTCTTTGGAGACCTTAATTGAGGCCCTGATTCAGGAGGAAGACAAACTCATCAACATGGGTGTAATAAAAAACTCCAAAGTACACACACTTGTTGCACGTGATGGCAACAATTCTCAACATCATAAATCCAAAAAGTAAGGAAAAGAAAAGGTGCATGCAAAACATAAGAAGGAAGGCTACTCCAAACCATTCAATGACTCCTCAATATCCAAAAGTGGAAAAGGGAAGAAATGAAATAAGTGTACCTATTGAAATAGAGGATTCCATCTAGAATCCTCATGCATAAATAAGAAAATAGACCTTGTGACTCAGATTCTTCAAAAGAACAACCTTGGGGATCAAATTCTTGAGGATGCCAAGAAGAATCCAGAAGATCATGTTCCCAAAGGTAATCATCATGCATTAGTTGTTGTTCACTCTTCACCTGATGCCTGGATCATGGATTCAGGAGAATCCCACCATATATTGGCTACCACACATGATATATTATCTTCTTTGATTGCATGCAATGATCCTCCTATCTTCATGGGGGATGACTCTCCAATCAAGGTCACCGAAAAAGGGAGAGTAGAACTATATCATGGAAGTTTTGAGAACATTCTATATTTTCCTCAACTTTCCATGAATCTTCTCTTAGTGTATCATATTACACACTCAAGCTTAGGAAAAAAGGTGGAGTTCAAACCAGACTCTGTGTCCATATTCTACATTCAAGGAAACTCCAGGATTGTTGTCAGGGAGGTAAATCATCAATCTCGGTTATACACTTTTTCCAAGTTTATTGAACCTCATTCCTCTGTACTACTTACGCATGTTGATGACAGTAGTATACTATGGCATGAGAGGTTTGGTCACCTAAAATTTATGTACATACAACAACTTAGCAATAAAGGGATGGTCACCAGATTACATGTTATCCACTTTTCCAAAGGGGTTTGTGAAGGATGTGTCCTTGGAAAGCACCATTAAGAAACGTTTGAGAAGGGGAAGATTCACAAGGCCTCCTCTCCATTAAATATGATTCATAGTGATATTATGGGTCTATTCCCACATCCATTGATCAACAAGGAAAGGTACATGCTCACATTTTTGGATGATTACTCACGTTATACTTGGGTATTTTTTCTTAGGCAGAATTCCAAGGTCTTTGAGCATCTGAAAGAGTTCAAAGCACTTGTTGAGACTAAATCAAGGATAAAGATCAAATCCCTCACTATAGATAATGGGGGGGGGGTATGTAATAAAATATGTTTGGAATCTTTGTCTTGAGGCTGGGATATAGTTGCAACACACAATACCATATACTATGCAATAAAATTAGGTTGTTGAGTGGAAAAATAGATCTCTCAAAGAGATAGCCTCTTGCATGTTGCATGGAAGATCACTTCCTCCCAATAGTTTGGCTGAGGCACTTAAATATTGAAATCACATTCAGAATGGACCACCTCACATATTTGTTAAGGACATGACTCCTTTCAAGGCTTGGAGCGACAACAAACTGAAAGTCACCCACTTTCGTGTCTTTGACTCACATGCATGTGCCTAGATTCCCTCTGTACATAGGAAAGAAATTAATCCTCATAGTACTGCATGTATCTTTGTTGGATACCCTGATGGTGTGAAGGGATACAGACTCATTTATCCCTCTACATACCAACTCATCATTGAGCGTAGTGTTCAGTTTGAGGAAAGTCTCTCGCATTCTCCACATGAGCCACATGTAGGTACTTTTGTCCTTCCACCAGTTTTAGGTGATGAGTCTACACATTCAAAATATACTTCATATCTGAGTTATGATATAGATTTATAGAGTCAGTATAGGAATATGAGGAGCCAAAATAGAGGCCCAAGTGGGAACATACCACTCTTCAGGATGCAGGAGATCTTATTGGCGATCCAACGGATATCAGGAGGACTCGATCACAGTTCAAGGAGCCCCCTCATGTACTCACAATCACTAAGCCCATGTTTCCTATGCACTATTATGTGGCTCAGTATTCATACATGTAGAACTATGGTGAGTCTATAAGGATTCCCTTTTGGGAATCAACCATGCAGGAGGAGTACAACTCCCTCCTTGAGAATCATATTTGGGATTTGGTTTTTCTTCCTTCAGGAAGGAATATTTTTAGATACATATGGATCTACGGGATCAAGAGAACAACATATGGATAGGTTAGCAGATATAAGGCAAGACTAATTGCCAAAGGTTTTCAACAGGTTCATGGAATAAACTACGATGAGATATTCACTCCAGTAGAGAAGATGGATTCCATTTGTTTGGCCCTTGCTATTGCGACATCCATAGGATGGGAAGTCCATAATATGGATGTGAAGAATGAAATTGTTCATGGATATCTCTCATAGGATATTTACATGGATCAACCACCTAGCTTCATGCAGGATTCATCTTTGGTTTGCAAGCTCAAGAAGTCTCTCTATGGCCTCAAGCAGGCACCGAGAGCATGGTATGAAAGATAGACTCCTACCTACTTTCCCAGAATTTTGTGAGATGTAAATTTGATCAAAATGTCTACATGCTTAGGACTACTGATTAAATTTTGATTCTATTTATTTATGTGGGTGATATTTTGGTCATTGGTTTCTCGACTTCATCGATTGATACAGTGAAGATGATTCTGCATGACAAGTTTTTGATGATGGGCATGGGTCCACTTCATTACTCCCTTGGTCTCAAGATTAGTCAGGATGCTTCATACATCAAGATATCTCAATCCAAGTATGCTCGGGATCTCATGGAGAGATTTCACATGACAAACTGCAAGTATACCCCTACCCCCTTCCTATATTGGGTGAGACTTGAGGATGGAGGGGACACTCCACTGGTTGAAAACACTCTATACATACAACTACAAATAGTGGGGAGTTTTTTGTACCTCTCCCACTCTTGAAGATAACTATCATATGCAGTGGGAGCAGTCTCCAGGTACATGCAGGAGTTGCATGAGTTACACTGGAAGGCTACAAAATGTATCCTTTGGTACGTTCAGGGCACCATTAGTTATTGGATCCACCATGTAGTAGGTTACAAGTTGGATCTCATAGGTTTCATAGATTCTAATTGGCCAGGAGACAACATTGATCAGAAGTCCACAACCAGGCACACTCTCAGTTTGGGTTCAGGGCCTATTTGTTGGTCTAGAAAGAAGCAGTTTGATATTTCTCTATCTTCAGCCAAGGCCAAGTATAGAGGATTAGTTAACACTACCATACATGCATTTTGGCTACAAAAATTCCTTATAGAGTTGGGCATCTAGTTCCACAGACAAGTTTTCATTTGGTGTAACAACCAGAGTAATCTCAACTTTTGTAGAGACCCAGTGCAGTGAAAATAGATAGATAATATTGAGATCCATATGCACTACATTAGAGCTCTATTCCATGAGAGGATCATCGACTTGCATTTCTCTCCTTCCTCTGAATAGTTTGTTGACATATTCACCAATACGTTTACTGAGTAGAAGTTTCACTCTCTGTGCAATCGTCTTGGAGTGAAGGACACAATTTCCTAGCAACTTTCTTTCTCTTCTTTTGATACATTGTACTTTGAGGGGGGGGTTTCCCATGAGGTTCTCCCTCTTTCCTCACTTTATTTATTCAATGTTCATTATTTGCATTGTTCAAGGGTACCTAACATGGCCCTTGTTGTCGAGACCCATTATTCATTACCCCATAGTAGTTTTCATGGGGGTGTTGGAGATATTACACACACCTAAGATATGTTCTCCTTATTTTCCTATGTTTATTAGTCATTATTGAGGGTCTCCTATTTTTTAGGAACCTCTCCTACATTCTAGGAGAACATTTTCTTTATTTTAGAGCCAGTTACACTTAGTTAGACTAGTGTAAGTCACTCATGCATTGCAGCCTTGGTTTTCTCACCAATAGTTGCATGTGCTTCTCTCACTTCCACACGTGTGACTCAGTTAACTGAAGACTGCATGACTAGTTTACTAGGACTAAGTTGCAGTTAACTCCGGTAATTGAATGTGTGTATCCATATATTTCTAGACCACCACTATGACACATTGGCTTCTCTTCCAGTGCACATTATTTGAGCTATACATAGTATATCATGTGTAAATTAATAGTCTTTCATTTGGTTAATACATTTTCTCATTCTTTTCTCTCCAAATTTTCTCTCATCTTCTCTATTTTGCAAGTTGTGTTCATTATTTTGCTAGCTAGATCTCTTGTGCATGTACTCACCACATTATACAATATTTTATCATTTTATATCTTTTAATACATTTAGTTCTTCATTTTCAAACCAAAAACCCTCTTTTGTGCATAGAGGCTAAAAATTTCCTTGTAAATGCAAAATGATGCATAAAAGGAAAAATTCACAACAAATCATGAACACATGGCATGATGAAAAATGCATGTCCTGCCAAGAAAAATCCATGCATGCAGTTGGTAATTTACATGTTACAAGTTACATGATTGTGGATATGTTGTAAACCCTAAAGACTGTATACTAGGTCATTATCTCAAGTTTTTTCCCTTTCCCTAATTTCAACATTATTGGATTTTGACCCAGTGTGAAAGGTTGGAGGATGTGTTAGCACATGATATGTATTAAAGCATATCATTAGTCTTTGGTTTGCATTCATTTTTAATTTTTTCTAAGTTTGTTCTTAGAAAGACCCCATTGGTCTTGATCAGTCATTTGATTAGTCTCTCTAATCTCAATCATGTTTTAAAAGCTTAGGTATGAGTCATAGGGATATGGTATCAAGGTTTTGAGTCATGTGTTCTATCAATAGATCATGGTCTTGGTTTGTCCTAAGTCTAGGAAGATAATATGAAACACATGTACAAGAGTCTTGATGTCATCATGGTAATAGTCATAATTTGTAAAGAAACAAATGTATCAAATTCCTCTCCATTTTCATTAAAACACAAAGCATTGCAAACTGGTTAAAGGCACTATGAACTCACAGTGTACTACAAACTATCACCTACTACCACTTCTGGTGCTACGAACTCTCTGTAAAAAATTATTTTGGATTAAGAGCTTGAAGAACTGTTAGTGTAATGTTCAACAACAAGAAGAGGATAAAGCATTATGTCTGCAAGTTTCAATCAGTTTTGTTATGATATCATATATATGTAGGCTTGTAAATCTAAGGAATGTTTTGTCCTATGTTGCTATGAATATACTATTTATGCAAGTTATTTTCATTACTCAAAAGTTGTAGCAGGTTTATCATAGGTTTTCAAGGCTTTTTGCATGGTTTTGGTATCACTTGAGTTGATTTTTCACAAAAAAACACCTATAGGAAAGTTCACAGCACCGTTGTTAGAGGCACTGCAAACTCATTTCCTATAGCAGCTTCTTCTAAAGATTTTATCATAAATCCAAAATGGTGATGTGGTTTCTTCTGAAATGTTTTGTGGAGCATGATTATGGCATTGACCTGATGACCAAAAATAATCTTGACCCATTTTGGAATTTCAAAGATGAAATTAAAACACTAGGTACAACAAGTGCATTGTAAACTGGAGTTGCAAAGTCATTCCCTATAACAACTTATTCTAAATATTTTATCATAAATCTCAAATGGTAATGTGAGTTCTTCTGAATTTTTTTGTGGAGGAGAATTATTATGGCATTGACTTGATGACCAAAAATCAGCGTGACCCATTTTGAAATTTGAAAGATAAATTTAAAACACTAGGTACAACAAGTGCTTTGCAATCTGGCACTGCTAACGTAGACATTTATTGGATATTCTCCTTGTTTGGAGGTTGCCACCTATCAAGGAGGGTTTGAATGACTTATCAAAGATAAGTTAGATGCTAAAGGAAACCTACAAATAAGATTTATCTCCATTAAAACCTCATGCAATGAGTTGGCAACAGATTTATTAATGACTTCCAACAACTTCCTAAAATTTAACAGTTTGTTGGATTTTTGTCTCTTTGATTATTTCCACCTATCTCCAAGGCCTAGAATCCAATAAAAGAGATGGGTTGTGACCTCCTAAGGATATTTTGGATGTTAGTTTTGTTGGATTTACTTCACACACACCTAGGATTTATTTTTTCTAAGGTTATTCCTTGTTTATTAGTCATAATTAGTCATTATCCAGTCTCCTATATTTTAGGGGAGAATATTCCACCTGGAGAATATTCTATTTCAGTTGACACTTCAGTTTGACTAGTTGAGTTGAGTTTAGATGTTGCATTGGGATCATCACCATGCTAATTAGACCTTTCCTTGTTATCATCACCATAGTGGAACATTATCCTTGATTCCCTGAGTTAACTCCTCACTACTCTCTGTTCAGTCAATTAACTGAAGACTAGTTGACTAGTTAACTCAACTAGGTGACAATTCACTCCCATAACTACCTGAGAGACTAGAATAGGTGGCAGTTCACTCCCGTAACTGATGGTGTGTGTCCAAATCACTCTAGACCACCACTATGGAACATTGGTTCACCTCAAGTCGAATTCATTGAGTTATACAGAGTATATCATGTGTAAATGATTCATTATTCACAACGGTTAATGAGAATTCTTCCATTCTTTCTCTCCTTCTTCTTCTTTCTCCAATTCTTTCTGAAAATGTGTGTATTATTGTTTATATAGATCTATTCTATGTAGGTTCAACACATTTACATGGTATTAGAGGTGACAAACTACTAAGCAAATTCTACACCAAATTTTTTTGCAGGTACAAAAGATTAAAGACAACGAAAAGATGGAATTCCAAAAAGAATTCATCCTTACACCTTACAACTATTTTTCATGGAAAGAGAAAATATCCATACATCTCTAGTCTAGAGGGTTGTACAGGTTAACCATGAATACGGATCCAGATCCGACATTTGCCATAGAAAAATCCAAGTACTTAAATCGCATAGATGAGGCACTCAGAACAATTTGCAGTCTTATTTCTCTTGATCTCCTTTTTCATATATCTTCCTGTAAGACTCCCAATGAATCCTAGACCATATTGGAAGGGCTCTTTGGAAAATAGGATAATATGAGGGGACACATGTTGGAGGTGGATCGTCTCACATTGGATCCAAAAATCTTCGAGAATATCCAAGATTTCTTTACAAAATTCAAGGATTTACTGTCGCAACTCAAATCTTGCGGGGTTGATAAATCGAAGGAGGAGAAACAAATGGTTCTCACCATTCTCTCCAATCTTGGTCCTGAATTCTATGAATTTGTATCTACATTCCATATTATCATATTTGCCTCTGGAGCCACCTGGAAGATGCCTTCTCTTGAGGACTTTATCAAATCCCTAACACAAGAGAAAAACAAGCACATCAACATGGGTGCAATCAATGGCCCAAGGGCACATGCACTCACTGTGCATGATGGCAGCCACAAATATCAGAAATCTAAAGATAAATATAAGCGAAAATCTCATGCACATACAAAGAAGGAAGGGTACACAAAACCCTTCACCGATGCCTTCGGATCCAAAGGAGAAAAGGGAAGAAAAGGAGAGAAATGCACATACTGTCACAAAGGATTCCATTCGGAATCTGCATGCATGCAAAAACAAATAGATCTTGAGAGAAAAAACAAATAGATCTGATGTCTCAAATACTTCAGAAAAAACAACCTTGGAGATCGCATCCCCGAGGGTGCAAAGAAGAAGAAGCCAAAAGATCTGAATTCCAAGAAAGGCAATTCTAGCCATGCCTTGATTGCCATCAACTCCTCTCTCAATGCTTGGATTGTAGATTCAAGAGCATCACATCACATGGTTTCCTCAGAAGCAGTCTATTCTTCATTGGATGCATGCAAAGGTCCTCCTATTCTAATGGGGGACAAATCTTATGTCGAAGTCACCAACAAAGGAAGGATTGAACTCACCAATGGAAGCTTTAAGAACGTATTGCATGTTCCCAAAATTTCTATCAACCTTCTCTCCATATATCATATGACAAATTATGGCACCGGAAATAAAGTCGTATTCACACCAAATTCCATGGACATCTACGACATGCAAACCAACTCCAGGGTTTCTACCGGTGAGGTAAATCATCAGTCTAGATTGTATACATTTTCTGAATCCATTGAACTTGATTCTGCTTTATTGCTTACTCATGCTGATGAAAGTAGTAGGATATGGCACGAAAGGTTTGGACATTTTAATTTTAGATATATGAAACAACTTAGAAAGAAAATATTAGTTGATGGTCTACTAGTCATCCATTTCTCCAAGGGAGTATGTGAGGGATGTGTTCTTGGGAAACACCCTCAAGAGAAATTCGACAAAGGAAAGTCTCAAGGAGTTTCCGCACCTTTAGATCTGATCCACAGTGACCTTATGGGTCCTTTTCCGCATCCATCCATCAGCAAAGAAAGCTTTGTTCTCATTTTTGTTGATGATTTCTCATGTTTTACTTGGATCTACTTTCTCAGGAAAAAATCCAAGGTCTTTCAACACCTCAAAGATTTCAAAGCCTTGGTTGAAACATAGTCTGGAAAGAAGATCAAAGTCCTCTGAACTGGTAACGCGGGAGAGTACGTGAATCATGAGATCCAAAATCTTTTCCATGAGGCAGGGATTTAGTTGCAGCATATAGTTCCCTATACTCCGCAGCAAAATATAGTTGTTGAGCGGAAAAACCGATCTCTAAAGGAGATGGAATCTTGCATGTTGCATGAAAAGTAAGTACCACAGATACTATGGGACGAAGCACTTAAATGTGCAACATACATCCAAAACAGATCTCCCCATAGATATGTCAAGGATAAGACCCCCCTGCGAGGCTTGTGGCGGCCTCAAACCATAAGTGACCCACTTTCGCATTTAAGGTTCTCGTGCATGGGCCCAGATTCCCTATGAAAAGTGGAAGGCACTTGATCCACAGAGAACTGAGTGAATTTTTGTTGGATACCTTGAAGGTGTGAAGGGATATCATCCTATTGATCTTTCCTCAAACCGGCTCATCATTGAGCATAGTGTCCAATTTGAGGAAAGTGTCTCGAATCTACCTTAGTAGCCGCATGCAGACACATTCACTCTTCCACCTATCCAAGATGATGAGCATGCACATGACAACTCTTCTTTAGACACGATTTCTGATTCAGAAGACTTAGATGATTCAAATTCAGATTCAAATTCAATATAGTTGGATGGAGAGTTAGAGCATCTAGATGCAGTTACATAGCCAGAGCAGAGGCCCAAGTGGGCACAAACTACTCTTCAGGATGCAGGGGATCTTGTTGGTGATCCAACCAATACTAGGAGGACTTGATATTATTTCTAGGAGCCTCTTGTTGCACTCACTGCCACTAAACCATTGCCTTCGAGTCATATTTTCTTGGTTCAGTCTTTAGATCCACAGTCTTATGGAGAGGCTGATAGAAATCCCTTTTGGGAATCCACCATGCAGGAGGATTACAACTCCTTCCTCGAGAACCAGACTTGGGATCTGGTTCCCCTTCCTTCTAGGAGGAAACTTGTCATATGTAGATGGGTCTACAGGACCAAGAGCACAACGGATGGACAAATCAAAAGATACAAAGCCAGGCTTATTGCCAAAGGCTTTCACTAGGTTCATGGTATTGACTATGATGAGACCTTCGCTCCAGTAGCGAAGATGGATTCCATACGATTGGCACTTGACATTACGGAAGCCAAGGGATGGGAAGTCCATGATATGGATGTGAAGAATGCATTTCTTCATGATGATCTCTCTAAGGAGATATACATGGGGTAACCCCAGGGATTTATGCAGGACTCATCTTTGGTCTGTTGACTAAAGAAGTCACTTTATGGCCTCAAGTAGGATCCAAGGGTATGGTATGCCAAGATGGACTCCTACCTGTTGTCACAGAACTTTGTACTTTGTAAATCAGACCTAAATGTATACATGCTCAGGACGACTGATTCACTTCTACTTTTAGTTTTGTATGTTGATGATTTGTTGATCACCGGTTGCTCGACTTCAACGATTGCTGCAGTCAAGAGGATTCTACATGACAAGTTTTTTATGATGGACATGGGTCTGCTACACTTCTTCCATGGACTTGATATCAGTCAGGATGCATCAAGCATCAAATTGTCTCAAGCCAAGTATGCATGAGATATCCTTGAGAGATTTCACATGACAGATTGCAAGTCTGCTCCGACTCCTTTCCTATCAAGAGTCAAACTTCAGGATGCAGGGAGACTCCACTGGTTGACAACACACTGTACAAACATCTAGTGGGGAGATTGTTGTATCTCACACATTCCAGACCATACCTCTCATATGCAATTGGCGTAGTTTCTAGGTTCATGCAGGAGCCGCATGAGCTACTTTGGAAAGCTGCAAAGCATATCCTTCGATACGTATAGGGCACCATCACCTTTGGGATTCATTATGCAGCAGAATCTACATTAGATCTCAATGGGTTTACTGATTTCGACTGGGCTAGCGATATCATTGATCGCAAGTCCACATCTGGTTACTCACTCAGTCTTGGTTTCAGGCCTATCTGTTGGTCGAGAAAGAAGAAAGTTGCCATTGATCTATCTTCAACCGAGGTAGAGTACAAAGGGGTAGTTAACATAACCATTAAGGCTATGTGGCTACAACATTTTCTCACTGAGTTGGGCATTCAATTTCATCGATCGATCATCATCTACTGTGACAACCAAAGCACTCTGAAGTTCTGTAGAGATCTAGTTTAGAGGCAACAGATGAAGCACATCGAGATCCACATGCACTACATCCAGGACTTAGTACACAAGGGGATCATCAAATTACAATTCTATCCTTCAACAGAAAAAATGGTAGACATTTTCGCCAAGACCTTCACTGAGCAGAAATTCCATTCTCTGCGAGGTCATCTTGGAGTGAAGGACATAGTTACCTAGAAACTGTAGTTCTTATTTTTACATACATTGTACCTTGAGGGGGGGTTTTTCCCATGAGGTTTTCCCTCTTTCCTCACTTTATTTTCAATGTATATTTTTTACTTGGGTACCTAACATGGCCTCGTTGCCGGGACCCAATCTTTATTTTCACCATAGTGATGTTTAGGGGGGGTGGAGTTACTTCACACACACCTAGGATTTATTTTTCCTAAGTTTATTCATTTTTTATTAGTCATAATTAGTCATTATCCAGTCTCCTATATTTTAGGGGAGAATATTCCACCTGGAGAATATTCTCTTTCAGTTGACACTTTAGTTTGACTAGTTGAGTTGAGTTTAGATGTTGCATTGGGATCATCACCATGCANACCTGGAGAATATTCTCTTTCAGTTGACACTTTAGTTTGACTAGTTGAGTTGAGTTTAGATGTTGCATTGGGATCATCACCATGCAACATTGGGATCATCACCATGATAATTATACTTTGCCTTGTTATCATCACCAGAGTGGCACATTAGCCTTGATTCCCTGAGTTAACTCCTCTCTACTCTTTGTTTAGTCATTTAACTGAAGACTAGTTGAATAGTTAACTCAACTAGGTGGCAGTTCACTCCCATAACTGCCTGAGAGACTAGAATAGGTGGAAGTTCACTCCCGTAACTACTGTTGTGTGTCTGGATCACTCTAGACCACCACTATGGCACATTGGTTCACCTCAAGTCGAACTCATTGAGTTTGATTTATACAGAGTATATCATGTGTAAATTATTCATTATTCACAACGGTTAATGATAATTCTTCCATTCTTTCTCTCCTTCTTCTTTCTCCAATTCTCTCTGAAAATGTGTGTATTATTGTTTAGCTAGATCTATTCTGTGTAGTTTCAACACATTTACAATTTTCTATTTAATGAAGGAGGGATCTCTTGGAGAAGGGGGGTTCGTGACTAGAGAGATCTTGAGAGAGCTACAGGAGCAGTTTATCTGTGTATTTGTAAGCTTGAGGGCATGTTTTGTAGGCATTTATGTCATTAGAGATTCTTGAAAATTTTGATACCATACTATTTTTCTCTTGTTTCCATTCTTTCTTATCATCTTTCTTGAGTAATATTATAGACTTTGAAGATCAAAATCTACCTTTGGTCAATGGATTCATGAGCTACAAAGGATTTGTGGTAATTTCCTGTTAATCATTGAATATTGTTCATGCACTCTTTTATCTATCTTTCAGAAAATATCTTTGTTAAGTGGGTATTCTTCTTTTTGTTCAGCTTCTAGTCTTCTACCAATCCTTGCATAAGCCTTTAGTCTAGTATTCAACCTTATTTCCTTTGATCTGCAGAATGTTATGACTCCATGCCCAATAGAAAGAACTTGCAGGTAGTTTGTTTCCCTCCCTTTTACTCTTCTCTTGTTGATCCACCAAGTATAACATGTTTTAATTATTTAAATCAAATGGGTACTGGGATCACTCTTTCTGGAGTTTGGAGTGACTTCTAGTGCTAACATGATGCATGCAAACCATTTAAATTTTTTTTTTACAAATGTTGGAAGGACGTTCCCAAACTTTTTGATGAAATGGAAACCATAAAATTGTTTCCCTTTCCTTTAATTCCTCTCATATGGGGTCATAGCTCATATTCCTCGGTATTATGTGTATTGTTTTTTGGCCTATATAAATGCATTTACATGTGTGAAATTTGTAGAATATATTTGTATATTGTACTTATATTTCTTCATTGGATTTTGTTGTAACAATTTATTACAATGCCATATAACATTACTCCAGAGGAAAATGATAGGACACTTCAAAGGTTATTTGCGGCATCATAAGCAAAGGGTGACTGGAAGTGTTATTTCCCTTGCAATCAATGCAGGGTCTTCAATAGAAGAATACTTTTAACAACATATGAAAGGCATTGTAGATATTTTGGACATGTTGATCTTTATATGATTGTATTCATAGATATTTATATGATTTAAATATTCGTTACATACAATAATATTATTTGTTTGATTGTAATTATAAAGAAAGGGCACCCTAAGTGTGATCTTGGGAATGTGCTAAGTAGTAGTAGAAACCATGTTGTACACAATGAGGAAGATTGAGTGAATATTGGAGATCAAGTTAGTATTGTGGAAGAAGATGACATTGATAATGGTACACTTGAGAATGATGGTATAAATAGGTTGATCCAAGACACCTTTTTTCCAATGGATGACAATTTTGATGATATCCATGATCTACCTCTGATTGCGAAGTCACAACAACCCCTTTATGAAGGCTCGAGGAAAAATATTCTCTATGCTATATTGTTGTTGGTGAACTTGAAGGTATTGAATCATTTGTCAAACACTTGTCTCACCCAGATATTAAGGTATGGTTCATCACATATACATAAAAGGTATATTCTTGTTTTGTTTCTCTATTCTTAGTGTTATTAATTAATGTGTAAATTAAGGATGCAATATTTAGTATTAATATTCTTTACATTAACTAGTTATATTTTACGTTGTAGATTGTTATGTGAATTTCTCCTACCATCATCAAATACTTTACCTTGCACATACCAAGAATTATCTACCATTATGAAAACATACTGGAATGGAGTAAAAATCTATTGATGCATGTCCTAGTGATCATGTTATATATTATGGACAATATGCATCCGAAACAAAATTCCTGAAATGTCAAATCAGTAGATATCGAACTGATCAAGTAACACAAGACGTGCCTTGCAAGGCTCTTTTTCATATCCTTGTAATTCCAAGATTGCAGCAACTATTCAGGTGTCAAAGAATATCACAATTTATGGATTACCATGCACATTACATAAGTGAATATGGTTTTGTTCGAATTCCTACAGATGGTTCTGCATTTATGAACATTGAAGAAAGATGGCTAATTTTTAAAGAAGAACCTCGTAATGTTGGGATTTCATTGGTAGTTGATGGTGTTAATCCATTTGGTGAGATTAGGTCTATTTACTCAGTGTGGCCTATTTTTTTTTATAAACAATAACCTTCATCCTTGGATGTCAATAAAGAGGGAGCACACAATGTTGGCAATGATTGTTCCAGGTATTTTTTTATAATTATGTTTTGAACACAACATTTCATTTGTCTTGATCGTTGCATAATTTATTATATATACATATATAAAGTAGTAATGATGTGTAATTTCAATCAAGTAGGTAAGTACCAAGTTAAATATATGAATTTATATATTGAGCCTCTTTTCGACGAACTATTGAAGTTATGGGTTGGCATCACTATGTACAACATCTCTAGACCAATAGGTGAAAAAAAATTTCAATTCCATGGAATACTTACATGGACAATTCATGATTCACTAGGGATAAGACATTTTTATGGTATGTAATGTACTAATGCATTGTAATAGTATATATATTTTTGAAAATATTATGCATTTTTTAAAAACAATTCCCTGGTATATAATTGATATTGGCATTAATCCATATGTTGTAGGCCTACAAACAAAGGGTAAATTTTCATGTCCAATATTTGGTCCTAGGATGAAATCATGTGATTCAAGAATTTTAGGAAAGGATATGTTTGATGAGTATAGGCATTTCCGCCCTGAGAACCATAGATATCGAACTACAGAAATACAACTTTTTCAGTTTCAAAGAAGAGACTGGAACAAAACCACGAAGAATGACACCTCACCTATGGAAGTTGGAATATAATATAAATCGTCAAGGTGAGAAATCAATGTATGTATCATATATATTAATGTTTAACAATTTTATTTTTTATCGAATTTTGTTTAGTGTATCTAACGATCATTGTTGTAATCTCATTTATTTTTCATAAATGTCATCAAGGCATTAATGGGCTTCCAAGAGGAATGAAAACATACTCTATACAATTCAGTAGGTTTCACTATTATGAGCACCTACAAATAACTCATTTTTTTGATACAATGCATATCGGGAATAATGCAATAGAAACATTATGGAGAATCTTAGATGGAAGGAGTGACAAAGAAAAAATTGGAAAAATTTGTAGTGACATTCAGGAAGCCAATCATGCAATGAAAAATGTGATTAATTCAAATAACGATGGACATCGAGATAGTCATCCATGGTTATTTACAGAGCAACAAAGCAATGTTGTAAAATAGGTCATTAGGAAAATCAAATTTCCCATGGGATTTGCTTCAAACATAAATAATATCTTAACAAAGAAAGGTGAATTTGGTGGGGTAAAAACTCATGACTAGCATACCTTCATTAAGGTAATTATTTTTTTGTATTTTTGTATCAGTATACGTATTTTTGGTATTTTTTTGTTTACTTTTTTGTTACAGTATGTTCTACCTATAATGTTTATAATGATTCTTTTTTTCCTACAATATGTTCTACCAATATCTCTTCCAGATAACTTTGACAACAACAAAAAACAAATCATATATGATCTTGGCAAATACATAAGGTAAGTAACGATTTCCATGAAAAATATTCATTGCAGAACTTGTTCACATGTGTTTTACTTGCAATGTATATACTTAAACTTGTATTCATTTGCATGCATCATGTGTAGGTGGTTGTCATCTAAAGAAGTCCATAAATAATATATAAGGTATTAGAAGAGAGAACTTCCTCACCTAATGTGTGAAATGCAAAAGTACCTACCTCCGACATTTTTCAATGCACAATAACACTACCTCATACACCAAGTTGAGGAGATTGAAATTCATGGACTTGTACACACAAGGTCAATGTGGATGGTGGAGAGGCATTTGAAATCATTGAAAGCCTTTGTTAAACAAAGAACACATCTTGAGGGTTCTATGGTGGAGGGATATATGTTATATCAATCCTTGGTGTATATTAGTCAGTATGTTCCTAAATTAGAAGAAAATAAGAATGTGGCTCTCATTTGAGATGTCAACTCCATCAAAACATTTGAAGGGGAGGTCCTCTTTGGGAAAGGTAAAATGAGGAAAGTGAAAGGTAATTAAATTGCAGAGATTTACAATACTTTTGTTTATTCATTTTTATTGATATCATACCTATTTAATTTTTATTCTTCCATCAATTATTAAGCATTTCCATGGTACCTAATTATTGATGCATTGTTATTTTTCCATATAGTTGGTCGAGAGTGGGATGCACTACATTTATATATTGCAAACAATATTTATTGGATGAAGTTATGAATAGAACGATGTATACACCGTTATGGTAGGTTATCATGGGAAGGGGTCACTACATTGGTTAAAGAGGCTCATCGTCATCAAGATACCAATATTACACAGAGGAAATTGATTTAACATATGGTTTAAATCATAAAAAATCAAGCATATTCACCCACATTTTTTACTTATTTTCCATTGTATTAATGTATGTTGTATGTTTCCTGCATGGGTGTAGACCGACTGGAAAGTGTCGTGTAAATGGAAGGAAATGTAAAAAGGAGGTCTCAATTTTGATTCTCACTTTGATTTACCTGTGCCCCATGCTTGTGGGTTGTGTGGACTCACCTGGAGGTTATAGAGGTAGCAGACGAGAATCGATCCCATGTCACGCGAGTACGAGAGCCGTGAGTAGTCGATTCTGCCAGTCACAAAAAACAATGTATGTTGTCTATTGTTTTCTTAAAATATTTACTAATTCTAAATATGTTAATTAATTGACAATGCATTTTTTTTACATGTTGGGCATAATGCAGTTGAAACAACACAAGGCTATGTGGTGCAATGGCCGTAAATTTTGCATCAAAAAGTTCGATGACAAGAAAAAAACCTTTGATTGTGGCATAATTGTAGTATTTCAGGTCACTAATGTTTCATCTAGAAGTGACAGGCATCCAGAGGTGTCTGGAAATAGATACTATGGGTATTTGAATGATATGCTTGAATGTGACTTTAAATCCTTTAAATTAGTCATGTTCGAAGTCAAATGGTACATGCTACGAATGAATGAACGTGGTCATGAAAGAACTGTTATTAAGCATGAGAATGGATTTACCATGGTTAATATAAGGACACTTGAGACAGGTACTAATCTTTATGTTCTTCCAATCCAATGTGAGCATGTCTTTTACTCAGATGTTCCAGGTAAAGCAGGATGGTCATATGTTGTTAGATATGATCCAAGTGGAAGGCATGTAAAGTATAATGTAGCGAAAGAAGATGATATTGAAGAAGAAGATGATGCATATCAGATAGTAGATGTGTTAGACGAAGAAGACAAAGAAGTTGATCTAGATGTAGATGGAAATGTTCTCGATGATCATATGGACAATGAAATTATTGAAAAATGACATTGATGATGATGTTGTTATGCCCAATCCTTACAACGTCCATTCTGAACTAGATTCTGGACTGGATGAGACATATTTGTAGTTGGACGAATAATAATATCAACGATATTAAATTATTGAAATGTAGGTTGGGGTATGTGATTATATATTTTCTACGATTTATTTTGTTTAATTTTTTTTCTTATATGGGTTAATTGTTTGTTGCTATGTTTTAAGCCATATTCTTGTATGTATCATTGGTTGGTTAGAATTCATTGAACTTGCTTTCTCTCATAACCAACCAAGCTATAAAATCCTAATCCATTTTGAGAACGTGTTGATTGATTTTAACTATTAGTAAATATAAATTATATTACAAACAAATAACAATTAAAAAATAAACAAAAAATAAAACAAATATAAAATAAACAAAAATAGAAAGAAAAAACAAAAAAATAAAAAACACATTATGGCACCAAATCCCCAACTAAATAAACCCACACTCAACCCGTTGACCACTACATTGATCTACCCCACCATCCATTGAAAAGAGTGCGCAGAGGAGAAGACTCGTACAAGGAGAGACCAGCCCTGCCTATGCATCCAAGGAGGGATCGACCCCACAATGTCTTCGGTATGTAGCCTCGTTGCTGATGTAAATAGAGAATGTAGATCCTGTAGTTGTTTTTTCAATACGAAATGGTTTACACTGGCTCTATTTGTGTTCAATTCAAATCAAGTTTTCCCTATCATTTATTCCTAACTTTAGGTTCGATACCCTGTATACTGCATCTTTTTTCCATATTTGTATATAGGCAACAGAGAACAAATAGGGTTTGAAATGAAAATTCAACAGACACAACCAAAACAAAAATATAGATCCAATATTGACAGCCTCATTTTATTTTAGCCGTTGAAAGTGTATGCTAGATAAAAAGAGGTCGGAGGCCTAAATTATAAACCATTGTATTAATGGTTGATAACATGTCATATCCTTATTCATTTTGGTATGTACGGGTGGTATTATCAAACCACTTTATCTCACCCCCACAATGAGTGAATGGATGACATCTGGCATCGTGATATAAGCCAAATAAAAAAGTCACCGCTTTGATGTAATTCAAAGGTTTAAAAAAAAAAAAAAAACAATAAACCCCAAAGGTAAATGGACATGGTAAACTCTGTTATGAGTATAATAGACTCCATTTAAAGAAATCAAATTATCCTTCAACAAATAATTTCAGCTAGTGTTCTAATTTTTGTATTTCAAATATCTTCTTATTGTTTAAAATAAGGATAGATGGAGAAAGGTAGTCGGTTTGGTCAGCCATCAACCTCTGATGAAAAAGTCATGATTGACTGTGATTGTGAAAATTTTGAAACCATTCTGTCATAGTTTGATCCTTATGAGTTAAGTAAGTTAACACGTGATAGATTTAGGGATTTGCATGATTATTTACATATCTAGGAATCAAACTTGGGTAAATTCATAACTCCCCAAACCTATCTTTCTAAGAAAAGGGATGTGGTATCTGAAAATGGGTCCATTATATTCTATATTAATGCCGACTCTATTACAAAAATGTTGTCTCTTCTCAAAAACCTTAACTCTAATACTTGGAATCAATTAAAGGCCTTGGGTGTCAATGTGTGTACTTATATAATTATGGATGCTACAAAGTTATTAAGAAAGAATAATTTTGTTTGACATCCTCAAATTAAATGTAGATCAATTCAGAGAAGTATTGAAACCTTCATGAAAAGATACAAGGATTTAGTTGAAATGGAACTACCTTCATGTTGAGATAAAAATAGAAATTGTATTTAGCATGAAGCATACAAAGATATGCTAATAAATAAAGGGATTCTATAGCTAAATTTCAAGTTATGGATGGTGTTTTGAAAGGTCAAAACATTGTCTGCAAGTTAATAGATGATTTTCATTTATTATGGAAAATCAAAACTAGGGATGATTTTAAGGATGGAAGTTTATTTTAAAATGTAGGAACCTTGGCGAATCTTACTGTTCCTTCATATGCCAACTATAAATGTTTGGCGACAATTTTGTAAAAATATTCAAATTTCTAAGGATTTTATATAGTTTATATAAAATTTTGGCAATTTTTAAGGTAAAATATTTTTGTCCTTTAGAATTTGGGTGAATCATTTTTAGAATAACAAATCTTTTTTTGGTAAAAAACATGGAAAATTATCCCATGAGCAAAATTTAGCCCCTAAAATCATCCTTGAGATTCAAAAATTTATTTCCTAATATTCCATCATATGATATATATCTGGATCTTGATATAACTTCCAGAAAAATGGTTAAAGCCTAAAGAAAAAATGCTTGGAACTAGCCAAGCTCATACCTTGTTAGGAAATTTTTCCAAATGTATCGTGTTCTATACTTTGTTCTATACATGCTTGTACTATGTTCTATACTATGTTTTATACATTTCTATACTATGTTCCATAAGGGAAATGCAAACACTGACTTGGTTTTATAATAAAAAAATCAGTTCTTTGGTATTTCATCATCACTTGTCCTTCTTGGCTTCATTGTTCATCATTATAATGGCATACAAAGAATTTAAAGAATAAAGAATGACATATTAGGATTTTTATGGAATAAATAATGACATTTATTTTTCTTTTAAATGGGGTAGGAACCATATTTTAAAATGTTTATTTATCACATATATAGTATTTGTTGTTACCTTCAAAGATTCATGTGTATTTCAACCTTTTACTAAATTCTGGGCATAAGTCACCCTAGTATGTATTCTTTAGGGTTTACAACAAATCCATAGTACTGTAACTTGTAACTTGTAATTAACAACACCACACATGAGTTTTTCTTCCTATGGCATGCATTTATCATCATGCCATTTTTTCATGCATTTTTATGCATTTTTCCCTTTATGCTTTTTTTTTTTTGCATTTACAAGGAAACTTATAGCCTTTATGCACACTAGAGGGTTTTAGGTTTTAAAATGCACAACTAAAGTATAAATATATGTAAAATGATAAAATCCAAACTCCACAATTTGAACCACTCAATTTGGAGGTCATATGAGTCTTAGGCGTGCATTTTACAATAAGATGGATTTACCCTCCATTTTACAAAAGGTCTTGAATCTCGGTTCAAGGTAGAAGTCCTTAGTCTTTTTAAAATGCAATCCATATGAAATATATGGATTCAAATGTTATTAAATTCACCCAAAATCTTAGATCACTAAATTTGGAGCTATATAGAAGCATGGGCGTGCATTTTCATTAGGTCAATTTCTACTGTTTTGGTCTCTCAATTTACAAGGTAGACTTTGCCTCTTTTACACAACAACCACTTTTATGTTTGCAAATGAACATAAAAATATGTAGACAGGTGTAAAATTATCTAATACACCCTCAGAAACTTGAATCATTCAAATTCCAAGCGTGTAAAGACCTACGCATGCATTTTTTGAAGATTAGTGTGCATTTTTGCACAAGGGAATAAGTTAAAGTTTAAAAGAAAAACAAGTATTTTTCCCATTCATGCATTCCATTTTAGTCTTTGTAGAGTCTCGTACATGTTGATATGTCTGTTTATTATTTAATGATTTCTATATTTCTTCACAATGGAAATGCAACTAAGTAGCCTATGTGTGATGTGGCTATACAAGCTCTTTCTCCTGCCTCATCCAACTCATGGACCCAGGTAGTTAGTACTCATTTTTCCATTATAGTTACTGCGTGTGCACATTTTCCAAAGATTCATGTGTATTTCAACCCTTTACTAAAATATGGGCAAAATTCACCCTAGTATGCATTCTTTGGGGTTTACAATCCATCCATAGTCATGTAACTTGTAACTTGTAAATTAACAACACCATACATGCATTTTTCTTCCTAGGGTGTGAATTTTTCATCACACCCCGTTTTCATGCATTTTTCCCTTTATGCATTTTTTTTGTATTTACAAGGAAAGTTTTAGCCTTTAAGCACACTAGAGGGTTTTATGTTTCAAATTGCACAACTAAAGTATGAATAGATGTAAAATGATAAAATCCAAACTCCACAATTTGAACCACTCAATTTGGAGGTCATATGAGTCTTAGGTGTGCATTTTACAATAAGATAGATTTATCATCCATTTTACAAAAGTTCTTTAATCTCGGTGTTGATGGGATATTTCTCTCGTGACTTTCAGTCAAGTCATAGCAGATCGAGACTAGATTGAGAAGACCAGTATCTTTCCTCAAAAACAAATAGGAAAACTGAAAAATAACTACTTTTCACTAGGAGAGAGTAGGGAAAGAGAGAAGGAGAAAGTGTGCACCTTAAAGCCTTTGTTCGATGTCGATCCATGCTCCTACTTTTCGAAGTGCTCTTGACCTTTGTCAAAAAATGCCTGCAAAATGAAATCAAGACAAATGATGCATCGAGGTAGTTACGTAATCAAGTAGCATATATATCATGTGTTATATACAAAGAAAATATGAGAATGATAACATACAATATTGCAATGAACACTGAATTGGAGGGAAAGAGAACTCTTCTATTAACACCAAAAATCAAAGTTAGTTACAACCTTACTCGTTTTTGGCATTGCTTCAGAGCCAATCGCCTGGATTCCTCCACGGATCCTTCAATCATCTACTCAACAATGAGGGTCTTTCTTAAATAGCCCAATAAGGATAAGGAGACACCTTATGACTATATAAGAAGGAAGAAACACTGGAAAATGAGTTTCTAGGTTGGGAGATGATACTTAGAGGATAAAAGGAATAGGGAAGCTTTCTAGATCTCAACAACATAACCTTGCACCAAAAGAATTGTCCTAATTCTATCCCTCAATGGTGCTTTAATGTCTTCCCTAAGGGGTTAGGGAAGTTGGAATCCATTTTTTACAGGCATGGGGATATTGGGAAACGAGCCCAACCAAAAAAACTGCTTGAAAACTCAAAAATATTTTATTTTTAATTATTGTTTAGGGCATCCGCAGGTGTTACACTGACAAGTCACAGATGTCTGTGATTTGCATCAAAGGAGAGCGTAGATATGTGCAAAAGACATGTTTTTTATATTATTTGCATGAGGCAAGTTGGGAATTTGTCTAGAAATCCAAGTGAAAAGGTTAGGCCATGGCACAAATGCATAGGTGTTTCATTTTGTGCTATAACACTCAATTTAAGGTAGAAATCCTTAGTCTTTTTAAAATGCACTCTGAATGAAATATGTGGATTTTGAATGTTATTAACTTCAACCCAAATATTAGATCACTAAATTTGGAGATATATAGAAGCATGGGCATGCATTTCCTTTAGGTCAATTTCTACTATTTTGGTCTCTCAATTTACAAGGTAGAATTTCCCTCTTTTACATGAAAACCACTTTTATGTTTGCAAATGAAAATATAAATATGTAGTCAGGTGTAAAATTATCTAAGACACCCTGAGAAACTTGAATCATTCAAATTGCAAGTGTCTAAAGACCTAGGCGTGCATTTTTTTGAATCCTGGTGTGCATTTCTACACAAGGGCATAATTTAAAGTTTGAAATAAAAAACAATTATTTTTCTCATTAAGGTATTCCATTTTAGTCTTTCTAGAGTCTTGTACATGTTGATATTTCTATTTATTTATTTATTTATTATAACCTTGTATTCTCTGATGATTTATGTAGGTCTTCAGAATAGAAATGCAACTAACTAACCTATATGTGATGTGGTTGTACAATCTCTTGCTCCTGCCTCTTCCAACACATGGACCCAGGTAGTTAGTACTCATTTTTTGATTATAGTTAGTGTGTGTGGATAGTTGCCAAAGATTCATGTGTATTTCAACCCTTTAGAAAATATGGGCACAAATCACCCTAGTATGCATTATTTAAGGTTTACAACCAATCCATAGTCATGTAGCTTGTAACTTGTAAATTAACAACACCATACACACATTTTTCTTCCTAGGGCGTGCATTTCTCATTATGCCTTGTTTTCATGCATTTTTCCCTTTATGCACTTTTTTTACATTTACAAGGAAACTTTTAGCCTTTACGCACACTAGAGGGTTTTAGGTTTCAAATTGCACAACTAAAGTATGAATAGATGTAAAATTATAAAATCCAAAATCCACAATTTGAGCCACTCAATTTGGAGGTCATATGAGTCTTCTGCGTGCATTTTACAGCAAAACGGATTTACCCTCCATTTTACAAAAGGTCTTGAATCTTAGTTCAAGGTAGAAGTCCTTGGTCTTTTCAAAATGAATTCCAGATGAAATATATGGATTTCAAATGTTATTAAAGTCACCCCAAATCTTATACCACTAAATTTGGAGCTATATAGAAGCATGGGTGTGCATTTCCATTAGGTCAATTTCTATTGTTTTGGTCTTTCTATTTACAAGGTAGACTTTGACTCTTTTACACAACAACCACTTTTATGTTTCCAATTGAAAATATAAATATGTACACATGTGAAAAATTATCTAAGACATCCTCAAAAACTTGAATCATTCAAATTTCAAGTGTGTAAAGACATAGGCATGCATTTTTTTGAATCTGGGCTTGCATTTCTGTACATGGGAATAAATTAAAGTTTAAAAGCAAAACAAGTATTTTTCTCATTCATGTAATTCCATTTTAGTCTTTCTAGAGTATCATATAATAATTCAAAAAAAGTATCCAATTTAATTAAAGGCCAAATGGAAGTTAATGGAGAATTAATTACTAATCTCATAACATGATGGTTATGATGCAACATGGAAAAGGATATTTCATTGGGAAAGGTGTTGTGGTCTTGTCATCCCTCTCGACATTAAAGCCCAATTATGTGAAAAGTTCCCTAGGCATGTGAGAAGTGCAGTTATCTGTGAACCTGAGAATGGAAAATACAACAAGTTCAATGTTCTAGTCCCGGAGGCTCGACCATGGTTGTTAGGTCGAGTCAAGCAAAGTTTCTTCTTTAGATCAATCTCCCATCTTCGTCCATCGATCTCCAATCTCCATGTACTCATAGAATTTTCACTAGAACGTTACCATAGTTCTTATCAAGAAACTCTTGGACATTGGCATCATTAAGTTTCTTAGTATAATTCTTTTTGAGTTGTTAGATATTTTTGAATCCCTTTTTTATTCTTTCCCTTCCCCTTCTCAACCCCTATTCTCGTTTTCATGTTTTGGGTTTGATGTTTCTAGTTTGTTTAGAACCTCCCCTCTGCCCTGTTTCCCTCACCCTCTCTGGTTTCCCTCTCCTCTCAACCTTCACGATTTTCCCCCAAAACCTAACTCCTTTCCCCTTCTCCCCAATTTTCCTCCGGGAGGTGATTCTAAACCATTTTCCCCAGACCCTTCAAGTTTTTCTTGGTATATCTTGTATCCTATTCACAACCCCTCTAATTTTTTTGGCCTTCTCGGATTTGATTCATGGACCTTTCAAGGCTTAGTTTTAATCATTTTGTGCATCCCCCTATTTTCTGATCTTTTTGAGCACCCATATCATTGTTTTATGATCACTAAGATCAGATACAACAACATAACAAGTTGGGGGATTTTGGAATGATGTCAAAGGGTATATGAAGCTCTTCGAAGCAATTTTGGAAGGAATACAGGGTCAATATGATGAGAATGCAGGAAGAACCAATAATATGGAAAGTTTTGTGTCCCTTATTCTTAGCAGAACTAAAAGCATTGTTCATGAAATCCAAAAAACAACTTCATTGGAATAGATAATGTTAATGATCATCCATGAAACAGGGAAGTTGGAAAAAGAAGTAAGACATCTAGAGGAACAAGAGATTGAAAGACAAAGAATTCAGGAGATGGAAACAATAGTTACAATGCTTCTGCAAAGACTAAACATGGTTGAACATGAACCAAATTATTTCAGAGCAAGAACTACTTCTCAAGCATCAAAATTAGATTCTATCAATCAGGTTGATCAATCGGATGAAGCATAGGGATGACATGAAGCAATTCCCATGGAAATAGAATAAATACTCAAAGAACAACTAGAAGATAGGATGGGTAGAATTTTAATATAGTGTAATGAAGTTTTTTAAATGCATCTTACTATTAGGACAATATATAAGAGTATATGGCAGCTTTGCTACCTAGAATTATAAGTTTCTATATGTTTTATATATCAAACAATTCACATAGTGGTTCTTTGTTTCATTCAAGACTCTTTTTATAAATTTTGACAACTGCTTTGCCTCAGGAACAACCATTTAATACAAAGTTTATGTTAAAAAAAAATATTTAGAATGTTGTTAACTTCACCCCAAAAATTAGATAACTAAATTTGGATCTATATAGAAGCATGAGAATGCATTTTTATTATGTCACTTTCTAATTTTTTGGTCTCTCAATTTACAAGGTAGAATTTGCACCTTTTACACAACAACACTTTTATGTTTGCAAATGAAAATCTAAATATGTATACAAGTGTAAAATTATCTAAGACACCCTCAGAAACTTGAACCACTCAAATTGTAGGTGTTTTAATACTTAGGCATACATTTTAGTGAAGCCTGGCGTGCATTTCTGCACAAGGGCATAAACTAATTAATGTTTAAAAGAAAACATGTATCTCAATGGCTCTGAATTTTTAGTTTCTTAGGCTCTAACAAGCTTAAATTAGGGTTTTATGAAAAAATAGAAATCGTAATCCTAATTTTATATATCATCATATATCAAGAACATTTTCATCTACATCTAGATCAACCTTCTCCCTATATCCAATCAAATTTATTTATTTTTTTAAATTTTATTGTATGGTCGTTGGACATTCGACGAAAATATGCCACATTCCCATGTGGACTTGGAAGTATCCTACGTTTGTCCTCTGACAATTCCATCGCGCCATATCGTTGGATCATCGATAGACTCCATGTTGTAGAGCATTGTGATGCCGACATAGGTCATCGACCATAAAGTAATTTGGATGGCGTCTACGATAGCTTTTCAATGGTACTTAAGCATGGCTATGTTGCAGTAAAAACCTCCACCATTGATAAAATAGTGTCTTGTAAAATGACACGTGGCAGATCAATGTGTTGCAATATCGCCACTGTATGATAGTCGTCATTGTGATGCTTCTATGCGACAAACATATTTTTTTTAAAATCTCTGCACAGTTGCCATGTGGAAATCCATTGCGTCAGATATCTGACATATGTTTATGGAAATTTCTAGTACAGTGAAAGGGGTTCGACGAATAGTTGAGGAGGGATTTTGTTGGAATTTAGATGGGTGACCATTAGGTGGGCATTAGAATGAAGTTGGAAAATGAGGCAAATGTACTAGTGCCACTTTATTATCCTTGTTTCTCTTGCTGCAAGTACTTCTTAACTGTCATTGATGACTTCTCTAGATGCACTTGGGGTTTACTTCTTAAAATTTAAGAGCGAAGTTTTTGGCCTTTTTTTAGCCTACAATTCCCTTGTAGATAAACAATCTGGACATCAACTTCAAATTTTAAGAATAGATAATGGAGGGGAACATGTGAACAACAAATTTACAAGTTTTTTCACTACACAAGGCGTTCAAATGCAACATAATGTTCCATATACAACAAAATTAAATGGTGTAGTTAAGAGAAATAATTGAACATTAAAATAAATGGATAATTGTATGATCTAATCTAATGGATTAAGTCTTCATTATTGGGTGGAAGCCATCACTTGTGAAAATTACATAGTAAATCACACTCCCACAAAGGATTTAAAAAATATAACACTAGAAGAAGCATGGACTAAAATTAAGCCAAATGTAATCCGCTTATATGTATTTGGTAGTGTAGCATGGGTTCACATTCCCAATGAGTAAAGGAAAGAATTACAATCTAAAAGTGAGAAGTGAATTTTTGTTGGATATTTTGAATATGTCAAAGGTTAACGACTTCTTAAACCTCATTCTAATGAAATAATTTTAGAAGAGATGTTAAATTTGATGAAAATATCTTAGCCCACAAGCCTAAATCATCACTAGTGCCATATTTTGTTCCTATTATGGTTTCTTCTTCAGATGATGACAACGAGGATGAAAATCCACCTCCACATGCTCACCTTCCTCTAGATGAGTCTAGTGAACATGAACCTACACCACCACCACCACTTTCCATATGAGTTCGTTCAATGCGAGAAGTAGTTGGCGATCTTTTTTACGGTCCTTTATATTAGCATTAGACACATTTATAGTTCTAGTGAGCCTCTTCTCTTTTGGGTTTTGTTTCAAAGACTCATGATCCAGACACATTTGTAGAAGCTTCTATCCATATATATTGGGACACAATAATGAATGAAGAATAGCATTCCTTAATGGTGAACAATACTTGGGATCATGTACCTCTTTCAAAAGAAATAAAAATTATCATATGTGAATGGGTGTATATAACTAAGTATGAATGAGATGGAAGTGTTGAAAGACACAAGGCCTGGTTAGTTGATAACGGATTCTCTCAAGTTGAAGGAATTGAATACAATGAAAATTTTTCTTTTGTATCCAAAATTAATTCCATCCACTTTGTTCTATCCCTTGTTGCCTCACATAGATGGGAGGTCCATTAGATGGATGTTAAATATTCCTTCTTGCATGGGGATCTACAAGAAGAAATCTACATGGAACAACCTCTTGGCTATTTTCAAAATGAATCCAGGCTTATATGTCACCTTAATAAATCTCTCTATGTTATTAAGAAAGATTCTCAAGCTTGGTATGCAAAAACGAATAGCTTTCTTTTTTACACCAACTTTTCTAGATGTCATTCTGACCCTAATGTCTATACCAAGAAAGTGAGAATCCATATAATAATACTTTTCCTTTATGTTGATGACCTTATCCTCATTGGTAGTGACCCTAAACTTTTAACCCAAGTGAAATCCAACCTTAAAAATAAATTTGGAGTGACAGACGTAGGCTATTTTCATTGTTTCCTTAGCCTCCAAGAATTAAAAAATAAGGAAGGTATTTCCCTTTCCTAGTCTAAGTATGCATGTGACCTTGTTTTCCACTTCCACATGGAAGATTCTAAACCAACCCGTTCTCCCTTCAAGTCTGGAGTCAAACTTGTTTCCACTTGTACTACTCATGAAGTTGATGCCACTTTGTAGTGTTAGTTAGTTGGTATCCTTCTGTATTTGACCCATACCCATCTTGATATTTATTTTTCTATTGGTCTTATTACCCGGTATATGCAAACACCCTATGAGAGCCTTTGGAAAGGAACAAAATAAATACTTCGGTATATCTAGGGCACAATTCAGTTTGGAATACATTACAGTTCAGGTAGGACTGCTTTGTTGGTTGGTTTCACTAATTTAGATTGGGTCAGTGACCTTGATGATAAAAAGTCTATTGCAGACTATGTTTTCGGCCTTGGTTTTGGAACTGTCACTTAGGATTGTAAGAAAAAATAGGCTATTTCTCTTTCTTTAACAAAAGAAGAGTACGGGGCAGCATTTAATGCAAGTCAATAAGGTTTGTGGATTCGACATATATTTTCAGAGTTTGGATTCTAGTAGCATCATCCGACGATCCCTTGGTGTGACCATTAGAGTGTCATAAACATCACTAGAGATCCATTTCAACATCATCACAACAAAAACATTGAGATACACATGCACTTAATTAGAAATCTCATTCATGATTGCTTTATTAAAGTGTTATTTTTCCCTATAGAAGATCAAGTTGCATACATTTGCACAAAGTCTCTTATAGAAGCGAAGTTTTCCAAAATTTGATCTATGTTAGGTGTTCAGGAAATTTTCATTAAGGGGGGTAGGCTCTAGTGCCTCCTTCTTTCTCCTATTGTGTCACCTTTGTAAATCCTTAAATCCTATCCCAAGTTGCTCTTAAGAGGGGATGTTATGATATTTAGACACTAAGGAGTTAGTTAAGTTCAACTTGGTCGCCCAAAGGGGTGTAGACCGATTGACAAGTGCCATGTAAATGCAAGGAAATGTAAAAAGGAGGTCTCAAGTTCGATTCTCACCCTGATTTACCCATTCCCCATGCTTGCGGGCTGTGTGGATGCACCTGGAGGTTATAGATGTAGCAGATGGGAATTGACCCCATCTCATGTGAGTACGAGAACCGAGAGTTGTCGATTCCACCAGTCACAAAAAAAAGGTTTAACTTGGTCTAATATGTATTTAAGAAAAAGTGTGTTTTTTTAGTATTCATTCGTATGAATTTGTAGTTATGTAATATGGTGATCACGATATTTTTTAAACATAGAGTTAACCAATGACTCATATTCTCCTCAATATTAGCAACTATAATGATATGTGGCTTAACACTTGATTGATCCATGATATATATATTTAAAGAGCATGGAGGGTCATTTTTTGATGATCAATTGTGAGAAACTCTCTTGTAAAATATTTTTATTTTCCATTAATTTATTGCCTAAAGTGGCCACATTGGCTGGGGCCATGGACTGTTTTCCCCTAAGAATAAAGTGGTTGTAACAAGAAATTTAAGAATCCCCTAAGAATAAGGAAAGAGGTTACCCAAAAAAAGTATAAATACACCTCAAGGAGTCATTCAAAAGAACATCCACTCACTCTTTATATTGAAAATCTTCTAGTGAACTAGTGATCTATTGATAGGTTTTGCGATAGTGAAATATGAGGTAGAGAAAATTGAGAAGTGCGAGAGTTTTGGGTTTTCAGAGGAGAGAGAAGTTTGTTGAGGAAACTCTAATTTGGTTGACCCCCACAGGTCGGACTACTAGTGTCTCGTGAGGCATCCCTGTGGATTGCAATATACCTATCACACGAGGCTCTATGAGAAAGGATGTCTTAGTCCCGCGAGGACAAGACAAGTTTGGGGAAAATGCTAAAACTGGGTCCCTGAAGATAGAAGATAAATTACAGGTAATCATTTTAGTGTTTCAGGTCAGCTACAGAGGTACTGGTATGTTTGTGTAATTTTTTTGAAGGTTATGCTTTATTATGTTGTAGTGTATGCTTGAGGAATTCTTGGCAAATTGATGAGGTTTTGACACATTATTGAGGTACATATTGGCTACATGATTGAGTAAGGTATTCTAGTATATTTGGTTCATCATATGGCATGTTTGTTATGTTTCATATCTTTGAGATGATTTTTCATGGTTGAGGTATACGCTTGATGTATGGTGGCATGTGCACGACGGACATGCATTTCTTCTTTATTGATAATATGGTACAAGTATATACTTGATTGATTCTATGGTATATGGTACAGGTTGTATTCATGGTTGAAATATGATACATGATTGGATACTTATCATTGATTTTGTAGTTGGTATATATTATTGATGCATATATGTTGGTACATAGTTGATGGATGATATAGTTCAGGTTTTGGTATAGTGCAGGTTACAGGTTGGATACAATGAAAAATTGATGTGGCATGTTACAGGTTGATGTAACAGTGGTAGTGAGTGACAATGGTAGTGAAAATTGGTCTACAATTATATTGCAGGGAGATATAATGGGGCAAAGAAAGGGGGTTGTATCCTCCTTCCGGTTGGTTCTGAGGAACACAGGGAGTTGGAGCTTGAGAATCAGGGGGTTGTAGCCTCCTTCTGGTTGGAGCTAGAGAATTCAGGGAGTTGTAGCTTCCTTCAGGTTGGAGCCTGTAAATGTAAATGTGTTGAAACTGCACAAAATAGATCTATCTAAAAAATGATACACACATTTGCAGAGAGAATAGAAGAAAGAAGATGAAGGAGAGAAAGAATGGAAGAATTCTCATTAACCGTTGTGAGTAATGAATAATTTACACATGATATACTCTATATAACTCAATGAGTTC
>SNQJ01S0033793.1:0-33047 GCA_010110895.2 Picea sitchensis
TTGGTTTGTCATCATAAATGTTGAGGATATCAGCAGAATGAGATATGGACTGGGGATCTAAAGTTTTGAGGATATCCTTTTTAAACATCTCATTTTTCATCAGCTCAACAAGAGGGATAGGAATCTTAATCTTTTGTAATTCAGCCTCGAAATTAAAAGAATATGGAGCCTTGTCAGCAGTTTTATCAGAAATTTTAACCTGACTTGACGGGGCTTCCTGATTCTTCTGTTGTTCAACAGGAGGCTGACTCTCTGGAGTTTGTTGGTCGACAGGGACAGCAGTCTTCTTGGGAAGAGATGGTGCTTTCCCCTTTGAAGACTTTGCTGGCTGATCTTCTGATGCATGGTCTTTTTGGTTGACAGAGGAAGCAGTCTCTATAGGAGAGGTAGATGCATCTGCTTGAGCAGCATTAGATTTAGATCGAAGGTTGTATCTGTTTTTATCCTCTACTGTGAAAATTCCATCACCAAGGAGATCATCTTCGGTCTGTTGAGTTTTTAATGATTCCTCATAATCTTGTTGTGTTAGATAAGACTTCCCCATTTCTTCTCCAACACAATGAATGTCACCTTCCCCATCCTCTTGATCTTCGCCATTTTCTTCGTCCATCACTACATTCTGAAGAGGGACTTTTATCCTCTGATCTTCATTAGAATTCCTATCTCTTTGCAGAATCTGAGTTTGTGGATTATTTCTTCTGTAGGGAAAAGCATTTGGATTTCTGGGGGCAAAAGCATTTGGCTCTTTCGCTCTTGCTAGTGGTTGATTCTGAACTTTCAACTTTGACATTTCTGATGTATGACTGTCTAACATTTTATCCATCTTTTCCATTTGACTGTTAGAAGAAGAGGAGGACTCGACAACAGACTTCTTCTTTTCAGCCCTTCCTTTAAGTTTCTGAGATGCTGTGATGTTTGACTCAACTTCAAGAGAATCATCTTGCATTAAAGCAAGCGTATCTGATCGTCTTTCTCTAAGGATAAGACAAAACTCTGCATCAAAGGCCGCAGAGAATGTGATATTTTCCGATGCATCACTTGGTTTGATCTCTGCAGGGATCTTACCAAACATTTTATTGAATCTCTTGATAAAGTCAGAGACCGATTCTCCATCTCCTCTCTTCAAATTTCCAAACACAGAAATGTAGTATAACAGATCTCTTATTTCTCCCCAATGCTTCAAGAATACTTCATCCAATTGTTCAATGCCAGTAATTGAATTTGTTGGTAGCTCTTTGAACCACTTTCAGGCTTGGCCATCCAAACTCTGAACGAAAACTCTAGTCCACACATCTTCTTCTGCAATATTTATGTTTTCTACATAAGCATAAAATGCTTCAATGTGTTCTTCAGTTGTATACTCCCCTGCTCCTGTAAACTTCGGCATATATTTCTGGTAGTCACCTGTTGGCATGGCAGACAGGGGATTTGGCAACACAAGTGGAGCATATATGTTTGCTAAGATTTGTTCCATTTTGGTCAAAGGGGCAGCCATGACAGTCTTGGTGATTGATACAGACGAGGAACTTGCAGAAGATGATGGAGGAAGTGAGGAGCTCGTAGGAGATGATGGAGGAGATGTGTTGCCTGAATTAGAATAGGATGGTTGTCTTACTTCACCCCGAGCAGAAGTTTCGGATGTAGGTGGAAAATAAGAGGCTTTATAAAACTGACTGAGTAACAAAGCTAGATTTTCTTCTCGTTTAGAGGACAAATCATGGAAAATTTCTTCAAGGACTGGTAGATTAGTGTAAGTGTGTAAAACACCTTTCGAAGGTTTGATAGGTGATGAATCAAAAGAAGATGAAGAGGAATTTTCTTTCTGTTGGGAAGATTCAGTATTCAGTTCTTTTGGATGGGATGAAATGTCAATCTCAAGGGAATTATCAGTAATATTAGAAGAAAAAGAAGGTTCTTCTTCCTTAGAAACTTCAGATGAAATTTTTATTTCCTGAGAATTTTGAATTTCAGCAGGGGATTCAACCAAAGACTTTTCAGATATAGGAGGATAAGTATCAGTAGGAATACCTGAATCAATTGCACTTGCAGATCCGGAAACCTGTCTTTGCAAATCTTTGCCCTTGCTGGTGATCTTTTCTGGATCAAGAACGGATGTCAATGGGCCTTTTGGGTTTGCCCTCGTGTGAGCTCTTTTTGGAGCCACTTCGTTTCAATGGAGTCGCCAGATAGAAAATGTACAACCTGATAGTGTCTACTTCTTGTCTATCATCAAGAATTAGATCTATGTCATCTCCCAGAGAAGTTAAGCTTCGATCTCCTCTCCCCGGCAACGGCGCCAATTTGTTATCACTCCAAGAAACCCTTTGTGGTTGCAGACCAAAGGTGCTTGGTAACTTAAGAAATGATTTTTTTTGTATTTTGTAAATATGGATCAATGGGATAACTCAATTCAGCTTATGGCATTTAGACATCAGAATGATAAACAAATAGACAGTGCTCTCAAAGATTGGTTAAACAGTAAAATAGCTTTTAGTGGATGAAGAAAGATTGTTCATAAACTAGTGCAAAGTAGGGTCTAATAAACAACTAAAGAAACCGATTATAATGTCATGAACCAAACAATAGGATAACAGCTATTCAAGGTTTGACAACAAGATAACAGTGAAGAAGAAATGTGAGAAACTGATACCAAATAGGAAAGGAACCTGTGATCTGTATTAACAATGAAATGTCTGAGTACAAAAGAGTCTTGCTGTATCCAAAATCGAACCCCTGTTTGATATCAAAACAGGCATTTATAGCCTCTTACAAACAGTTATACAGATCCCAAAAACATGGATCTATATTTAATAAAAACAACTCAATTCTAACTAAACAACTTCAAATTAAAGTCTTCAACAACTAAACTAAATAATCGAACTGTCTTCAGTCTCCAAAATCGCCATCTGCATCCTTTAGCTCTTAGTATCTGCAATGTGGTGAAAATAGCAGGACACCTGTATTTGACTGTTCAATTTCCCAATGTTTTTGGTCGAACTCTTAGGAAATGGTTTTGCATGTGTAACCAAAAAATCCCTCGAATCCCTGATGTTGAACTTCTTGCATGCGATCTAATGGTCCACTGATACACTGGAATCTCTTCAGAACCTGTTTGAAATGAACTGTTGTGTTTTCGGCTTCAAAAATTAGTTTCCCAGCTTTCAACAGCGCAACCGTTTAATTTTTTCATGGGTTAGCTGTTGAAAGCTGTCACTTTCCACAGCTAACGGGTAATCTTGTCTGGGTGAGATTTTTGCCTCAATTTTTGTTTCAACCTCCTGATCTGCCTTTTGAGGCGTTTGGCAAGCCACCACAAGCTGTTGTAGTCTTTGGTGAGCTTTTTCTTCCTCTTCTTCTCTCTAACACTTTCCTTGGCCAATATTTCAAACGCAGCATTTGTCTTGGCGAAGTTATCCGATAGCTTCTTATACCTTTCTTTAATCACCCGCTCCAAGACCTCTTGCTGGGCAATTACCTCTTTGAGATGTTTGATCTTCTGAGACTTATTTGATCTAGGATTTTTTGATGATTCTCCCTGTTCTGTCTGATTGAAATTTTCATAGTTCTGTGCACACTCAGCTGATTGCTCAGAACTCTTGATGACAGGGTATTGGTCTTGCTGCTCAGAGTCTAAATCTGAATAAGGTAAGTTAAGTATATTCTTCCCTGTACTCTGCTCTGTAGGATGACCTATATTCTGCTGTGTAGTCTGCTCGGTGGTCTGCTCAAAGTTCAACTTTCTCTTCAACCTGTGGGGCTTCATTCCAGATATTCTATCCTCTGAAGGTCCTGGCAAGGCCCTTCTTCTTCTTGAGCTACTTTGAGGAGATGATTGTTTCATGGAACCCTTCACCTGTTCATTTGCAGTCTGGTTCTGGGTTTCAAAACCTTCCCAGAACAGAAAGTGCTCCTAGCTCCTCCCCTGTTGTTTCAATTCTTCCAGTATAATCAATTTTATGAGGCTGAGGTGACATAGGGTAGTTTTCACGCTTAAGGGTTGAGCTCTAATCCTCTTGCATACCTTAGTCATACTTTGATATAAGAAATAAGGCAAATTAATAGGGGTCTTTCCTGTGAAGTGATCCAGTAGTTTAAAGTGGTACATCATCAATTTATCATATCTTCCCTCTGATGTAATGTACAATTGGATACCTTTGAACAATTCTTGCCATTCTTCATCTAGATATGAAACAAGCATACCTTTTCTCCATGCTTTATGTCTGTACCCCTCTTTCAAATAAACCCTGAAATCCAAATTTTTAGGAGCAGTGGTCTTAAACCAGCTCTGACCATTTCTTGGCAATCTTGTAGCTACGGCAATGACAGCCTCATCCACTTTGATTTCCATGGACCCAACGCGGGCTTTATTGCCATCGAAAGTCTTGGCAAAGGCTTCAGTTGTGGCCTGGTGGCACCCAATTTGTAATCTTTCTACGAATTCCATACACCCTGCATTTGAAAAATGCCTCTGGACCTTAGGACGTGATTGTAGAAAAGACAAGTTATCCAGTTCTCTCTTGAGTAGAGTGCCACTGCGTTTTCTCACCATTCTGTAGCTCGAAAAACTTGACAATTGTAACCCCTGTAACTACCTAGTCGAGCCGAGGTTCTGCGTTGTTGAAGGCAGTTCGGGCTTCGGCTCTGTTTTGAAACAAATGAAAACTTCAACAACATTCTGGAAACGATTTGTGATATGAAACCACTGTTTGATTTGATGGTGTCAGGCCGGCGGTACCTCCTCTGTACTTGCATCTCCGAACACGAACTTGCCATCTCGGATGTCATGAGCATTGAGCGTGGGTTCTAGACCGGATTCGAATTACAGTCATACCTGACATGCGTAATTGAATTTGTATCATTGCCCACTCTCATCAGTGAATGCCTAGGATTTGCCTGATGTGGGATGATCACATCATCATTTCTTTCAGTCGTGGATATCACGCATGTGATTCCCGCTTTTCTTCAACAACGGCCCATGGAAAGCACCTCTGTCAACTGCTCGCTTGCCACTTTCACCAGCGCGCGACCCCTTGGAAAACCCCTGTTAGCTGCGGAAAGTATGCACTTTCAACAGCGCACTGCTTTATAGAAGACACTCCTTAGCTGTGGAAAGTAATTACTTTCAACACCGTGCCACGTTATAAAAAACCGCTTCGTAGCTGTGGAAAGCATGTACTTTCCACAGCGCGCCACCCGCGAACTTGATTGTCGAACCTTTTGAACTTTACCACTTTCAACAGCGCACCAACTAAATGAAAAGAGCTCCTTAGCTGCTGAAAGTCGATACTTTCCACAGCGCACAATCAATTTTTGGACATACGTTAGCTGAGGAAAGTAAAAAATGAAAATTTTGGAAAGAAGACTTTATGGGTCAAATTATTTCCTTAAGACACACCAAGAACCAAATTTTTTCAGCTATAAAAACTCAAAAATAACTTGAGAACACTACCGATGGCCACGCTATCCACTACAAAATTCAACCAAAAGGACGGTTTCATTTGGGGAGTTAACACAACCTTTCACGATTTATTCTAGGAGTTCCATTTCATGTGGATCTCTTATAATACAATAGAAATATTTGTTACATGAACTTCCTCTACATGTGTAGAAAGAATCATTCCACACACTTCCTCTACATGTGCACCAACTTTGGGCCATACATCCTTCCACACACTTTCTCTTCCTGTGCACCATCTTTGCACCATATTGTCTGTTTGCCATGTTCATGACATCAATGACAACATATCCTCAACAAAAAAACTATCAAGGGGGAATCCATTAATTGGGAGGGCTTGATGAGATATTTTCCAATTATAGGAAGATGGGTTGCCTAGAAGACATGAATAGGTGATATTCTTATATTAGGGAACTATAGGTGACATGAATGGGTTGACTATAATGGAAACTAAATATTATCAGGATAATTGAAGTCGAAACTACATGCTCAAGGAAAAACAAAACTAGCAAAGGTTTCCATTATTAGGGTGCTAGGGGATTGGTTTCAGCCCTAGTTTTCAGTTGAATCTTTGAACTTGCAAGGTAACATGAGATAAGAATGGAAAAAATATACTCAATTTTTAAATCACAATGCATTGTTTTTACAAGATCTTGAAGACGAATTGCAATGGACTTGGAATAAATCCACATGAACTCTTTCTATTAAATTAAGGTATGAAGCCTTGATAGATCAAGACCTAAATGGGGAAAGGTTCTAGTGGTGTAGGTGTTGACTTGGTGGTCAACACCTCCTGAAGGACTTGTGACATGGTTTAGCAATCTCACGTGGATTCGTTAACTCTGGCGGTTGTATCAAAAATGAATAGGTCGGCCTTTTGGTTTAACGACAAACATGGTCCAACAATTGGTATCAAAGCCAAAGGTCTCGGGTTCGAGTCTACTTGGTTTTTGTCGAGTACCTCAGTTGGTGCTGAGGGGGAGATTGTTGATTTGGTGGTCAAAAAATCCTTTAGGACTCGTGACATGGTTTAACAACCTCACGTGGATCCGATAGCTCTAGCGATTGTATCGAAAATTAATAGGTCAACCTTTTGGTTTAACGACAAACGTGGTCCAACATGAGGATGATGTGGAAGCTAGGTTTCCCACTTAAAGTTAGAACATTTTGGCTAGATCTATCCAATAAGATCCTCACATGCGACAATGGCAAAAAACGAAGTTGGAATGGCTCGAATCAATGTATTCTATACAAGGTAGAAGGAGAATCAGTTGACAATATATTTAATGTTTCATGTTCCTTCACAAAATTAGTTTGGAAGGATATGCTCCAAATGGAGAGGAATGTTAGGAAATGAGACACACTTCCACACTAAATCTGGCAGAAGAGAGGAAGAATTTAATCAAGAAAGTAAATGACACAACAATCACACAGTACATGAAGATTTTACCCTGGAAACCTAAACTGGTAAAACCAGTATTCCTTGAGTGTTTTGCTCCTTTTGTCTTATTCAATTTGAATAAAAGGTTATATGTCTAACCTTGGTCCAAATCTAAGACAAAATCGGCATCATACCCTCTTTCTTGTGCAAGAAAAATCATGTAGCCAATTTGGCTTACATCTACATGACCAACAACCTACATCTAAAGATTTCTCTAAAGATTAGCTATCTTACGATTCATTGATTAAATTCTTCCTCACTTTTGCTAGGTTTAGTGTGGAAGTGTGTCTCATTTCATAACGTGTGGTATCATAGCTAAGTTAAGATTTTATGTATGGTATCAGATCTTGATTTACCAATATTGAATCTGAGAGATAAACCCTAGGTATAGTAAGAGTTGTAAGTTATAAATTGTGTTAAATATCGTGTTAAAGAATGGCGAGCAGTTCAAGAATAGAGATAGAAAAATTCAAAGGCCAAAATTTAGAGCTTTGGAAGCTTAAAATGGAAGATCTTCTTGTAGATCAAGAACAATGGACAACATTCTGTCCAGGTACCCAGCTGACAGGCATGTCGATGGAAGAATGGGAGAAACTAAAAAGAAGAGCAAGAAGTACGATTCAACCTTGTCTTGTAGATTCGGTATTGCTGAATGTCTCAGGCGAATATTCAGCCAAGAAATTGTGGGACAAGTTGGGAAGATTATACTTGTCAAAATATCTAGTAAATAAGTTGTTTTTCAAAAAGAAATTGTATCTTCTGAGAATGAGTGATGGCAGTTTGTTCACTGAGCATTTAAATGCATTTAATACCATTTTAATCCATTTATCGTCTATGGATATTAAAATCACTAAGGAGGAGAGGTGTATTAGCCTATTATGTTATTTTCCATACTCTTGGGATAGCTTAGTCATGGCTATCGGGAGTAATACAACCACACTAGCGCTAGAAGACATGGTTACATCTCTACTGTCAGAAGAAATTAGAAGGAAGAACATGGAAGGATCGACCAAATATGCTTTAGTAGTGAGAGGTCGACTGGTTGACATAGATAAAGGAAAATTCTCTGGTAGAAAGTATAAGTCGAAGGGTAGATATAATTCCTCGATTCAGTCGACAAGAAGATTTTGGAAATGCAGTAAAGTTGGGCATTACAAAAAGCACTGCAAGTGGAGGTCGATGGAAGTTAGTACAAGATCCAACAAGAAGCAGTCGTGTTTGTTTATTCTTTCACTTCTTCTTGGGGTGACCCAGGTTCAAATCTCAATAGGTTTCCAACAAAATCCTCTAAAACTATCGACCCTCCTAGTAAACCAAAAGGAAACACTGTGCACAGGGTGCACAGTGCAATCTCATCTTTATTCTTTCTTTCTTATTCATTACCCTCATTAAATATTCATGCACTTCTATGATTTGTTCATCTTTAAACCTATTCATGCATGATGATATTTATAGTTTAATCATTCATTCGTACGCTAATCATCAATAGAAAGTAAACATTCACACATAACACAAAGTTTACCATGGTTCACCCGCTCCTGGGGCTACATCCATAAAGATTTGGCTCTCTACTCTTTTATTCAATCTGTGCAAAATATTGCACTGTGTGCATTACATATGTAGTAATACAATCCAAATGAGGGTAAGATCCCTCTATGAGGCGGACTAGATCACACCAGGCTCCACAACCTGTGACCTAACCCTCAAGGACTATCTTATTTGACTCTTCTACAAGGATTATTATACTTGACAACATAAATCATCCTCTACCACAACACACCAAAACAACACCACCTTTCTTAGACCTCCTAGGTCCTTATTTATACTACTTTATGGCTTATAGTCGTTACAATCTTTGTCAAAAACCCTAACCCTAACATGGTTAGGATTTCCTGGTTGTGTGCCATGTTGTTTTCCTCTTGCATGTTGCTTTTCCTCTTTCATGTTGATTTCTTGCCACCTATTTTGTGTGCTCCAAAATTAAGTCGTTTGTTTCTAAGTTTAGGTCTTTCCCCAAAACATATCCTTCTCCCAAAAATAGGTCTGCGCCCAAAATAGAATTCCTTCTCAAAATAGGCATGCACCCAACAGGACCCCAACAGTGACATGTGGCTCGTCCCAAGCCACTCAGGTGGTGCGTGCTCCATGTACAGCCTTTTCCAAACTATGGAACTTCTCTGCTAGTTCCTTTACATTTTCCCTCATCTGCACAACTTTTCCTGTTAGCGCCTTGACTATATGTGTTGTTATCTCCTTCTGTATTAATGTTTCTCCCTTCGACTATGCATGTGCCATACTCATCTTCTCTTCCTCAAGTTGTGCAATCATCTATGTTTCTTGTTCTTGGAGGGGTTCCAATTGGGCTTGTCTTTCTTGCTTATTTGTCTGCATTGTTTTCAACTCTGTCTGTGGATTCTTCATTTATTAAGTGCCCTTAAAGTGATCCATGATACTCAATGTTTTTTGTTGTTGCTTTAGCTTCTGTATGGAAGCATTTATTTTCTCCTCTTGTTGGTCCCACTATTAGACTGTTTCATCTTCCTCTAAGGTGGTCTAGATCTTAGTGGTTCTGTCGAACAACTCTTCTACTTGCCTTGCTTCTTTCACCATCTCCGCTATCTGGAGTGCGGATTTTTGTTCTCTCTGTTTTCGAACCTCCAGAGGAGTCATAGGATTAATATTTTCTTTCAGCTCCTCGATTTCTTTCTTATATCCATCAATTGTTTATGAAATCATTTTAATATTCTCCTTTGCACTCCTCTCTAGTGCTTGCACGTTGTCTAGGATGCGATCATATATCGTTGTTAATCCATGTTCTAGCTTATATGCACATTATTTCTCATCCTCTTTCTTCGAGGTCAGTTGGTCACATGTGATTTGTAACATTTCAGCGACTCCTCTACCCACCTCCAAGTTAGTCACATCTGCACGGGCTCTGGATTGCACTTCTTGCATTATGTCGGCCTAGAGTCTATATAGTTCCTTGGTGGGTATCTGCACCATGATGACTTCAAACTGCTCCACTTCCCCCATGAGTTTCTACGCAGTCTCATGATCCATTCTAATAATTTGGCGAGTGATTGTGAATGTCTTCCTACCTTGTACTACAAATTGTATTGTCTCCTCTCTTTCTTGTTGCTGCGATGTGGCATGTGGTCCTCCTTGACTCCATAGTTGTTGTAGAGTTTCATGGACTTCTATGAGCTTGGACATGATCTCTTCTCTTTGTGCCACTGCAATACGGACTATCTCTTCGCCCTTGTCTTGGACCTTATACGCCATGAATTCAGCATCATCCTTTGTCAGGGTGATGATTGCGTATTCCATGACATACTTCCTATTTTTTCATGCCTCTTCTACCTACGTTGGCTTCCTTGTTGTTTGTGAGGGTTGTGCCCCCCTTGTTGTAACTTGGGCCCTCTCTTCACCAGCTTGTGATGTATCCCCATTTATGGCATATTGATGTCTATCTATCCTTGTCGATGTTGTTTTCCTCCTTAGTCTTTTTGGTACTACATCACTTCCAAACGGTTGATTTCGCGTTGCAGCCTCTCTAGTGTTATTGGTTGGGCTATTTGTTTTTTCTGAGGGACCTGCTTCAGCTTCAGCCTTTTCCTTGGGCTTGGAGGATTGCGTCGTGAATGGCCTTATTGTTGGTTTTGTTACTGGCAACTTCCACTATGTGGGCCAGTCTTTAATTATCCATTCAACTTCCTCTTTGGTGACACAATATTTCATTTTCAGCCATGCCTTCTTTGGATCCCTTGCAGCCTAGACCCACATATGGTGCCTAGATGCCTTCAACCTGGTTATCCCTTCTATTTCTTGAATTACCTCCATAGGTATGCACCACACATTAGTTGTGTGTTGTTTTATTTCTTCTAGCAACATTGCAAAAACTGTGTTATTGGCTTGTTGATTTTTATTGTCCTTGGCCCGTCAGAGGGACTCATACTGGGCTGCATAACATTTTTCTTTCCTATCCAGGAAAGTTGAAAACTTTGGGTCCCTCCATCCTTCCAAAGATATAAGAATGATAATCCAGGAGTAATGGAACTCGGTTCCATTATCCTGCACATCTCTGCAATCCACCAAAAATTAGTTCAACAGGCATGTTGCCCAACTGAACATCACTCCTTTCACACATTGCGCAGCTACTATTATAACTCTTGTTGGAGATTCTTCTTTTCTCCATTTCCTCAGTAGCTTGCAAGCCATAATATTATTGGTGAACCTTGTCGCATTTTCGTTAATATCCTTGGGCACAATGCCCCTATTTCCCCGACTGGTACCAAACTGTGCTTTGACCAGCTCGATGATTTCCTTCTTGCACGCCTTTTTATCCAAGTACTCCTCTGGTTGTGCGTCGATTGTAGGTAGTCTTGTGATCTTGGTGATCAGCACCACATTTGTACTGGCCTATCCATCCAAAATATGCCTTTGTGTCTGTGGGCAACTAAATTTTTTATGCTAAGGCCGACGTTTTTACCATGCTCAAAGTGTGGTATATCCAACAGGTGCATTATGCCCGAGTTGTACAGCCTCGTTATCCATTGTGCGAGCTCCATTATCGGTTTTCCTAGGGGTCCAATTTCCCCTGTGTTCGTTAAGTAAGTCTCTTCGGCCAAATATGGTAATTTGGTCATATCGTTCACATCCTAGTCTGAGTACCTAAGTTTTGGTACCTTTCCCAACATATCGTCCACAGTGACCATTGTGTCTGGGAGATATGGGAGTGTGATTTCTATGGCGTCTTGTGCCTTTCTTTTCATCCCAATAGCAAATGGGCCTGCCTCTATTGTTTTTGCATCCTCTTCTTCCCTCTCACAGTCCAACCGATCAGTGATATCCTTGACCAACACCTCCTCTCCTTCGTGGCTCTGTCATTGACCCATCGTTTCATCAGGTTTTGTGGGCGTTTCAGGGTGAGGGTTTGGGATACTAATATGGGTCTGGGAACTTTGCCTTACTTCCTCTTGCGGTGATGTCGATGTTTCCTCTTCAACCCATGTCAGGCTGATCAATTATGTGTCTGAAGTGGTGACATCTTCCATCTCGACCATGTTCTTGGGCTATCTCATTCTTTCCTTGCACCTTTGGCCCTGTCGGGTAACCCGCACATATTGGCCTGGAGCATCGAGCTTTGGTGGAGTCATATTTTCTCCAATTCACACACTCGCTTGCTTCTTCGTAAATTTCTATCTAGGGCACACACTTTGTATCTCGCTTGGTGCTCAAAAATCACTAAGTGTTGAATGAACACGTGTTTTTCGCACTTTATAGACTCGGTCATAGTTGTTGTTCACTTTTTGAGCGCATTTCCACCTAGTGTAATTTTCCCTGCGCGTTGTCTTCCGATGTTTGTCACAGTAATTGTTGCAATCAATTTTTTTCGCACTTTCTTGTGGTTCAGTCAACTTCTTCCTCTTTTTGTGTTCTTCTTCTTTTCCTATTTTTGTATTCTTTTTTTCTTCTTTTTCCCCTTTTTATTTCTTGTTATCATTTTTTTTTCCTAATCTATGCTATAGTACACTATATACATGCCTTTCCTACTGCGTTGTAACTTTTAAGAATTAGTAGGTCGATTGTCCCTATATAGTTTCAGTCGATTATTGTTGATCATTCATTTTAGTTTTGTTCCTCCCAAGTCTTTTAGCTGCACATATCCCCCATCTATGACAATCTTTACTTCATATGGCCCTAGCCAATACATTCTAAACTTACTAGGGTGTTGGAAATATTTGTTGTCATAGAGAAGAACTAGGTCTCCCTCCTTAAAACTCTTCTTTTTAATATGTTTGTCATGTTGGGCTTTGTCTCTTTCTTTATGTACTTCCTAGTGAAATCTTGTCAGGATCTTGTCCTCTTCCATTTCCATTAGTTGACTTAACCTCTCTTGTACTATGCCTCTTTCTGTCATGTTGGTAATTGTTGCTACGCGCATACTGGGTACCAAAAATTCTAATGGCACCATTGCTTCCCTCCCATACACCAATATGAATGGTGTATGTAATGTTAACTTATTGCATGTGGTCCTATATTCCCATAGTATTGTTGGTATTTTCAAGTCCCAATCATTCATGTTGACATTGCAAATCTTAGTCAAAACATTTTCCAATATTTCATTGAACACTTCTATTGTTCCATTTTCCTAAGGATGATATGGGGTACTCTTTTGGTGATAGACTTCAAACTCCTCAGTCATAGCCCTGATGGTATTATTAATAAAATGAGTTCCTTGGTCATTTATTAAAATCCTAGGGCATCCAAATCGGGTGATCACTTGCTCAAATATGAAGTGTGATGATGTCTCTACACTACAGTCCTTGATTGGTGATGCTTCTCCCCATCTTGTTAAGTATTCAGTCGCAATAATGATATATCTAGCTCCTAACCTTTTTGTATGTGGATTAATAGGTCCGACAAAGTGTATTTCCCATTTGTCAAATACCTGCAGAGTTACTTATGGTCTTAGAGGCATCTCATCCCTTATGTTGGGTTCTCCAACCCTCTGACAGACATCACATTGCTGGAAATATTCCTTGGCATATTTATGGATAGTTGGCCACCATAATCCTACGTGCAATACCTTTTGCGCGATATCTTTTCCTGCATAGTCCTCCAACTATACCTTCATGAGATTCTACTAAAATTCAGGGTCGTTCATGTTCCAATACACACCTTCTCAAAATGTTATCTACGCCCATATTGTATAAATGTCCTGCAATGAGTTGATAGTCTATAGCTCTGACTACCGGGTTTTTCTTCTGCACAGTGCTAAAATCCTATGGCTCAACCCATGTAATTAAGTATTCAATAATATCAGCAAAGTATTCATCAGCTACCTGTACTGAAAGTAATTGTGCATCAAGGAAGTTGTCTTGCAAGTTACTAGGTTCTTCTCCATTGGCTACCCTTGACAGGTGATCTAGTCTTACATTCAACTTCCCTGGTTTGAATATCACTTTGAAATCAAATTCTTGGAATAATAATAACCATCTATAGATCCTCACCCCCAACATTGGCTTGTTGACTAGATACTTGAGGGCATAATGGTTTGTGAACATTTTAAAGTGTTTAACAAGTAAATAGTGCTTGAATTTCTAAAGTGCATATACCATGGCTAGGCATTCTCCTTCTATGGTGTTATAATTATGCTCTGATTCTGACAAATTTTTGCTTGCAAAGGCTATAGGATGGTCTAATTCCCCTGCTCCTGGTTGCGCCAGAATTTCTCCAAGTGTTATGGTTGATGCATCTATGTGCACATGAAATGTCTTTTCCCAATCTGGAAACACTAATATAGGTGTTGTCACCATATTTTCCTTTAGAATGTCCAATCTTTGTTGGCAGTCCTCATTCCACTGAAATATGGTGTCCTTCTTTAACAGTTTTTCCATTGGTACAGTAATTTGTGCATACCCCTTTATAAATTTATTGTAATAGCCTATGTGTCCCAGTGTTTCTCTTAACTGGTGCACTGACTTTGGTGGTGGTAAATTCACAATGACAACAATATTAGCAGGATCCACTAATAAACCTTGTTTACACACTATATGTCCCAACAATATTCCAAAAGGTGTACCAAAAATGCATTTCTTGATATTTAATGATATTTGACATTGCATGAATCTTTCCAACATTAGTCTTAACACTTCTACATGGTCCTTTAAAAGACTATGTACAGTCCAGTCATCCAGATGTACTTCTAGAAATTGATGTATGAATTCCTTAAAAGCAGTTATGACTACTCTTGAAAAATGGTTGGTGCATTGTTTAGCCCAAATGGCATGACTGTATATTGGTAGGATCCCCATACTATAGAAAAACTAGTCTTATACCTGTCCTCTGGAGCTATTTTGATCTGATGGTAACTTGAGAATCCATCTGTGAATGAATATGCTTCCTTTCCTCCCACATTCTCTAAAACCCCATCTGTAAAAGGGGTAGGGAAAGGGTCATGTAAGCAAACATCATTAAATTTCCTCATATCTACACAAATACTTATCCCCCCTTTCTTCTTTTCTTGGACTACCATAGGACGGAATCATTCAGATTCCTCTATTGGTTCTATAATACCAGCTTCCAACATTCGATCAATTTTTTCTTTTGCTTTTTGCTTATACACTGGATTCAATCTATAAGGTCTTTGTCTGACAGGTCTAGCCTCAGGTTTGAGGGGTATTTTCATCTCACCTAGCTCCCATGCTATGCCTTTCATCTCTATAAAGGTTGTTGGAAATAGGTCATTGTATTCACGCAGTAACTCTGTTATTATTTCTACTTTTAGCTCATCCCAATAGTCTCTAATACTCGCCATTTTAGGATTTTCATTCATCCCAATGTTGAATTTTTTAACTTTGATCGGTGCAGCAAATACTTTTGACTCCATAGATGGACCTTCTACCTCTCTTTCTCCTTCAATCTCTGTGATATGAAGGTTGCATGGATCATATTCATCTAGTGCTTCCCCTTCAACATGATAGCATGAAAGTAACTCTTTGATTGTCTGTTTGTTTTGTTGTTGATATTTTGTCATTATCTCAACTTCTAGTTCATCAACCAATAGCATTCCCCGTATCAACTTGAACACTGAGTCAATGTTGGGGTTCTCATGTTCAAATGAGAAGGTTACTACAAAATTGTGTTGTAATTATGTCCATTATGTAGTGCCTCTACACATCTCCTGATATATATACTAGTTCCCTAGGATTATTTCCAATGTATGGATAAAGTGATGAGACCATTCCTCTAGTGGTGTCATATTCCATCGTGTCTTGCACTTCTCCAAGTGTTCCAATGGTTTTCCTTGTCCATCATACCTTTTCATTTGAGTGCTTCCCTGTTTGTGCCAAATCTAATGCGCAGTAGTCATTTACACCGATATAAGTCCTAAATTATTTCTTTGTGTGCACCCCACCATCTTGTAGGTGTTTCCTTGAGTGAAATATCTAGGGCTAAGAGCCTTTGATTTTCTAACACTTCATATTAATATTTTGTCAAGAATTCCTCTAATTTATTTATCCCATGAAAGTTGGGAGGTTCTCTTATCTCTGTACCAACCATCTTATTGCACGATCTATTCTTTCACACCTCCTTGTGGAAACTTCATGTAACCTTTGTTGGAAATTCTCCAACTTGTGTTTGAGTCGGAAGCACATGATTTAATGCTTCTCCAACTGAGTACCACATCTGTAGTTGGGTTAACATAATCCTCTTGTCATGCGATGGTTATGTACAACTGGTTTATTTCTTCCAAATCCAAACAAGTGGCCTCTACAAACCTTTCTCCTTCTGAAGGATATATTGGTGCAATAACTCTATATTTACATGATTCAAAAGTCATTTTTCTTTTCTTCAGGTTGATTATAGCCTGGTTATCAAATTCCCAATCCATTCCAAGTAATGATGGGTAAGGTGTTGTGCCATCTTCTATCTCTATCACTTCAAAATCTGCCATAGTGCGAACTACATCCAAATCTATTGTCACACCTTTAAGTCTTCCAATAGGTAACACTTTGTGTTGATTTTTTGTTTCAACTGGATAGGTGAGTAGCCTAAGGTAGGTTCCCCCATACACTTCCACATCTTCTTAGATAAGACATTTACTTCAGAGCATAAATCCAGTATAACATTACCCATATTGAAATCCCCAATGTTGGCATTCAGTCTGAATTCTTTGCTTGTCCTTCTTCTTGTATGAAGATGATTGATTGTTTTATGTTCTAACTTCCCTTCCACCTCTGTGATACATCTTTCTAGCATATCTTGTAAGACCTTAATAGATGATGGATCATTCAATAATTTAAAATAGGATTGCAAAAAAGTCTTTATGGTACTTACTTTCTCTAGAGGTTGTTCTTTATTGGTATGGTCCATTGAGAATGGAATCCCATATAATGGTGGTTTTTGAGGTTGTTTCATGACTGATGTAGACGTAACACTATGCTTGAGACACTCCTATCTGGCTTCCTTAAATGTTTCATTTTTGTTCTATGCGTTAAACTACTTCTGTGGCTCAATGTTCTTCCTAACCCATCGGTGTTGATATGGATCGTGTGACATTGCATCAGTTCCTATCTTGGCTCCTCCTTTAGTGACTATATTGATGTTTCTCCCATCATCCCTAGCTTCTGTAGAAATCCATTGGACATTCTGGTTGTTCTGGTTTCTTCTTTCCTGTATCTTCCCCAAGAGTGTTGGACAATCTTCTATGTCATGATCTGTTGCACGACAGTACATACATGTCGTTGGTGGGAGTGGAAAATCCCTTGCATAATGTCCTAGCTGTTGGAAGTTGTGGCACACTACTGGTCCTCTGCCTCATCCAAATCCTCCTATTCCTCATATTGCACCTCTATATCCACCTCGATCTCTGCGTGGTGCATTGTACATAGGTACCTCGTTATACTGCACGATATTATACTATGGTTGTGCATTATTATACTACGGCTGCGCATTTTTGTATTATTGTTGTGCATTGTTGTATGGTGGTGGTATCTAGATGAATTTAGGTGCAACTTGTCCTATCATCATTTCTATATGCACCCTATAAGTATATGAAGTTTTTTCTCTCATCAGCTCCATTGTTCTACAATCCTTATTGTCCTGACCCACTGATTTGCAAAAATTGGAAAATGAACTTTTTGGTATTGTCTTATATTTTTTCATCATTGGAAAATGATATGGATCATTCTCATGTATATTAAGAATATGACACCATGGTCCTCCTATTTGAAATGGGTTTGACACCCCTGTCTCCATATACTACACGAAAGTTGGACATTCATTCTTATGGTGTGTTTTTGTCCTGCATAGGGTACACCAAACAACTTCCCTTTTCTCTTTACCCTTATTCTAGTTAAGTTGAAATGTTAGATTCTTCAAATCCTCCTTTAGCTTCTCTATTGTTGGATCCGTCTACTGATACTGGTTCTCTTCCAGTTGTAAGGCTACCTGCGGAGCCTCTGCCTGAGTTTGGAACTTTTTTTGTCTTAACAATTATTTCAAATGTGGTAATAGGGAGTTCACAACTAATTACCTATGTTGCATATCAGTAATTGCATATTTCAACTTACCCTTCAGTCGTTTGAACCTTTGGTCAATCTCCCAAACAGAATCTCTTGGTTTCTATCTGATTTCAATCATTTCATTCATGTACTGGTCTTCTAAAATTCATTTACCAGTAGCTTTTTCACGTCTGCAATAGTCTTTGGTATTGTGGACTGTTTACGTCTAGGCTCATATACCAGTACAGCGTGTGGTCTCTTAGTGTGATTTTTAACTCTGTGAGATTTGTATCCTCATATGTGATCTTTTCTTCCTAGATCTTCTCACATATGAATAAGTTCTTTTCAGGGTCCTCTGATGCCTCTCCTTGAAATTCTGGTAATCTGATCGTGGGATCATGTCCTACCATTTTGAACTATTTTCGCCACGTGGTGTAGATAATTGATTGTTAATTCCTGAACTGGATCCTCCAGATGATGCTCCTTGATTGGATGTGTTTCTTGTTGTCTTTCTTGCACTAAAATTTGTTTGTCTAAATGTTGGTGTTCTTTCTATTGTAATAGTCGCACATGGGGTTGTAGGTTCCACACTGACGGTGATCTGGATTGGAGTTCTTCCTTCTGTCCCTGACCGTGGACCTCTTGTTTTCCATTCATACACTGCGTGCAATATTTCCTCAATCTTCTCCACAGCCCAAAGATCCTCTACCTCTTCTTCATCACTTGCCAAGGCCTCTCTATCAGTTATAGCTCTCTTCGTATTATTCATTTTATGTTGGTAGGGTACTCCACTTTGTGTCTTTCCAGATTTTTCCATTATCTTCTTTATATGGTATTCTTCCATCATGATTGGGTCCATGGCCTCTTTATTATTTCCTTTATCCATCTCCTTTTCCATATATCAACCTCCTGTCAGTGCTTCCCCCCTCCACCATGCACACAGGGAAGTTTAGATGTATGATTCCATGGTAATCATACAGTTGTCATACAATAAAATATTTATTGAAGTATACAACGATATGCTATACCTACCTCTTGGTCCCTTTAGAAAATCTCGCTCTGATGAAGTATAGGACTTTATGGTATCTACTGCAAATTCAGTGATAAACCCTGCAACAATATTGTCTAACCAGAAATCTATTGTGCACGTAAATTTGTTATTAACTTGTTGTAACTGCATGATTTCCATAGGATTCCACTCCAGTTGTCTGATTCGATTTGGAGGGTGGTTGTCCTTTAATATCAACAACCACTTCTGCAACAAATACGGGAAATCATAGAAAAATACCTCATGCAAGTCGCTAAACACGTATTTGTCGAGATATTTGCGCGGTGTTAAATTAGGGTTTTTGTTGTCCTTATGCACAAACTCAAGTTCCTTCATTTTCAACCATCTTTCAATCTTCGCCTTCATTGGATTCCATGGCCTGAAAATTCCCTTCTATACTTCCATTCTTTGCGTGTTTCTTCCATGAATCCCTTCCACTCAATCCTGTGCAGTTCCAACCGGTAACAAAACCATTTGTTAGTTTATTCTTTCACTTCTTCTTGGGCTAACCAAGGTTCGGATCTCAATAGGTTTCCAACAAAACCCTCTAAAACTATCGGCCCTCCTGGTAAACCAAAAGGCAACGTTGCGCATAGGGTGAACAATTCAGTCTCACCTGAGATAACTTTTATGGGTGGCTGCAATACTCAAGTGTTTGCAGTCTAGGAATGAGTGGGAATCTATGAGTGTATTATTTCTTTCTTATTCATTACCCTTGTTAAATATTCACGCACTTCTATGATTTGCTCATCTTTAAACCTATGCATGCATGTTGATATTTCTAGTTTAACCATTCATTCATATTCAAATGATCAACAGAAAGTAAACATTCACACATAACACAAATTTTACTGTGGTTCACCCCCTTCTGGGGCTACGTCCACAAAGTTTTGGCTCTCTACTCTTTTATTCAATATGTGCAAAATATTGCGTTGTGCACATTACATCTGTAGTAATACAATCTAGATGAGGGTAAGATCCCTCTGTGAGGTGGACTAGATCATACCAAGCTCCAAAGCTTGTGACCTAACCCTCAAGGACTAGCTTATTTGATTCTTCTACAGGACTTATTATACTTGACAACATAAATCATCCTCTACCACAACACACCAAAACAACACCACCTTTCCTAAACATCTTAGGTCCTTATTTATACTACTTTATGGCTTATAGTTGTTACAAAATTTGTCAAAAACCCTAACCCTAACATGGTTAGGCTTGTCTGCCTACGCGCCACATTGTTTTTCCTCTTGCATGTTGATTTTCCTCTTGCATGTTGCTTTCTTTTCACCTGTTGCACGCACTCCAAAATTAGGTCATTTGTTTCTAAGTTTAGGTCTTTCCCCAAAACAGATCCTTCGCCCAAAATAGAATTCCTTCTCTCTGCGCCCAACAAGTCGACTGAGACAAAGAAGACTCTAGACAAGGGAGGCAATGTGTACCTGGTGTCGATCAGTATACAGTCAAATCAAGATGTTTGGTTGATTGACTCAAGAGCATCCTATCATATGACACCATAGAGAGAATGGTTATGTGAGTATGAACGATATGATGGAGGTGATGTGTTCTTGGGGGATGAATCGACAACCAAAATTGTCGGTCGAGGAAAATTTCAACTAATATTGTCGGATGGAAGGAAAATAACCCTTCCAGGTGTGTTTCACATTCAGGTTTGGTAATAAACTTGATATTTGTTAGCAATATGAGTGATGTTTGAGTCCACACTCTATTTCAAAGGGATTCGTGCAAGATGGTCAGAGGTGCAATGGTATTAATGAAAGGAGTTTGGATTGGAACCCTATACAAGTTGCTAGTGAGTGTTGATGCAACTGGATGCAACAACATCGTTGTTCTTGAAGTCAACTCAACTTCAAATCAACTCAACTTGACTCGGGATGAGTCGATTCAAACTGACTCGACAAGTCATCATAAAGTTGACCTGACCATGCAATGGCACGAGAGGATGGGACACATTGGAGAAAAAGGAATTCGAGCTATGCACAATAAAGGTATGGTTGAAGACTTTTCTGAGTGTAATTTAGAAGTCAACTTTTGTGAACATTATATATATGGAAAAAAAAGTCGGGTGAGGTTCCCATCTGGAGCGACAAGGGAAAATCAAATTTTATAATTGGTTTATAGTGATGTGTTTGGCCCGGTTACAGTGCCTTCACTTGGTGGATCCTTGTACTATGTCTCCTTCATAGATTGTTTTTCCAGGAAGACATGGATATATTTTCTGAAGAAGAAATCATAGGTTTTTGAGAAATTCAAAGAGTTTAAATCTCTTTTAGAAAACCAGAAAAATAAAATTATTAAGGTGTTGAGAACTGATAACGGTGGTAAATTATGTGGAAAATAATTTGATCAGTTCTACAAGCAGTGTGGTATAGCATGCAAAAATACCACACCATATACCCCACAACAAAATGGATTTGTTGATAGAATGAACAAAATGTTGATGGAGAAGGCAAGGAGCATGCTTAGTGGTGTTGGGCTCACACAAGAATTCTGGGTGGAGACAGTCGACACTACAAAATATCTATTGAATATGTCTCTTTTGTCGATGCTAGTCTACACGAATCCAAATGAGGTATGGTCGGGTAAGAAGCCTTCGGTTTCACATCTCAAATTATTTGGTTGTGATGCATTTGTGAATATTCCCAAGAAAAAGAGGAGCAAGTTGGACAAGAAGGAAACCAAATTTATTTTCATTGGATACAAAGAACGAATGAAAGGATATAAGATCTGGGATCCTGCATCAAGGAAAACAATGTACAATCAAGATGTGGTCTTCATAGAAGTTATAAGTAAGTCTGAACCTAAGGAAATTGTTCATATCGAGAATAATCCTGAGATGATGTGGTTTTAAATGAGGAACAAAGAAGATGATAAAGATGAGTCGACTTAATCAGAGGAAGAGGTGGAACAACCGACTCTGGTTGTAAGGAGGTCAGAAAGAGTAAGAAAACCAGTCGAAAGGTATATTCCACCAAAATTTAGTTCCACATTCGTGTTAACTTCCATCGATAATGTGCCCAAGTCAATCGACGAGACAGTCGACTAAGTAGAGGGAAAAATCTGGAAGGACGCCATGGTTGAAGAGATGGAATCATTGCACAAGAATGAGACATGGGACTTAGTCAAGTTGCCTAGTGGAATAAATCATGTTGGTAACAAATGGGTATTCAAGAAGAATATGAATGCATCAAGTCAAGTAGATAATTTCAAAGCTCGACTGGTAGAGAAAGGATATTCCCAAGTCAAAGGAATCGACTTCAGTGATATTTTTTCCCCTGTTGCAAAATGAACTTCCATTAGAGTATTATTGTCTCTGGATGCAACATTTGATCTGGAAATAGAACAGATGGATATGAAGACATCGTTCCTACATGGGGACCTAGAAGAGGAAATCTACATGAAACAACCTGAAGAATTTGTAGTAAAGGGAAAGAAATATTTGGTGTGTAAATTGAAAAGATCCCTTTATGGTCTAAAGCAATCGCCAAGGATGTGGTACCAAAAGTTCGACACATACATCCATAGTTTGGGATTTGTGAGACGCAAAGTTGATCGCCGCATATATTCCAAAGAAGAAGGTGGGTGTTTCATATAAGTAGCTTTGTATGTCGATGACATGTTGCTGATTGGAAACAATATGGATGCAATAAAGGTGGTGAAGAAGAAACTATCCTCCAAGTTTGACATGAAGGATCTTAGTGTAGCTAACTTCATTCTAGGAATGGATATTAAGAGAGATCGAGCAGCTAGAAAGCTCTAGTTGAACTAGACGAAGTATATTGAAACAATTTTGAAATGTTTCAACATGTAGTATTGCAAACCAATGAAGGTTCCAATTCTTGTGGGAGCAAAGATAACTACTGAACAGTTTCCAAAGACACAAGAAGAAATAGAGGACATGGCACATGTTCCCTATGCAAGTGTTGTTGGTCGTCTAATGTAAGTGATGGTCTGCACTCGACCAGACATTTCTCATGCAATGGGAATGTTGAGAAGGTACATGTCAACACCTGGAAAGGAGCACCGGACACCTATCAAGAGAGTATTCAAGTATTTTTTCCATGGGACTATGATATATGCTACCAAGGAAAACTTGGAGGTGACAATAAATTAAATGTACATGGCTTTGTCAATTCCAACTGGGCTAGAGATCTGGATCGACTGAGGTTGGCTAGTGGATATTTCTTCAATATGTTTGGTGGAGAAATCACTGGGATGAGTAAGCAACAGGAGGTTGTAGCCTTGTCAACAACAGAAGTTGAATACATGGCGGCCACTCATGGAAGCAAAGAAGCAATATGGCTACAAAGGCTGTGTTTAGGAATCGGGTTTGAGCAGAGATATATGAAGATAAGTTACAACAGTCAAAGAACAATATTTCTCACAAAGAACCTGACTTATCATTCGAAGACTAAGTACATTGATGTACAATACCATTTCGTGAGAGACATGGTGGAAAGCAACAATATGTTGCTGGAGAAAGTAGACACATTGGAAAACATAGCAGACTCGTTGACCAATTATGTGAGTGTTGTGAAGTTATCTTGGTGTAGAGAGGTAATGGGTATTGTTTCCCTGGGTATATGAACAAAAGTTTAGGAATCTCTTGGTTTCAGCAAAGAAGACAACAAGTGGGAGAATGTTGGGTTGTTATATTATTTTCAATGAAAGTCTAGTCGAGGTGGAGCGACTGACGGTTGAAGTCGAGGTGGATTGACAACAGGTCAAAGTCGATGTGGATCGATATCAAGTAGAAGGTTGATGTTAGTCGACCAGGTAAATTTGAATTCGAAGGTCAAGGCGATTCGACATGGTAAAGGCATCGACAACAATTCAAAGAGGTCAACCAACAAGAGGTCGACAATAGCCAATGATATGCATGGATCTGTAACTGTTTTTGGGTGCCATTTATTTATGGTTTTTCCTATTGTAAAGCCTATAAAGAGGCATGTTGTAATGTTGTAATCGTAATATAGCAAATATTTAGAGAAATCTTTAGATGTAGGTTATTGGTCATGTAGATGTAAGCTAGATTGGTTACATGGTTGTTCTTGCATATGCAAGAGGGTATGATGTTGATTGTGTCTTAGATGTGGACCAAGGTTTGATATGTAACCTTTAATTCAGATTGAATAAGACAACAAGAGAGTAGAATGCTCAAGGAAATCTAGTTTTTTTGGTTTGGGTTTCCAAGGTAAAATCTCTCTGTACTATGTGATTGTTGTGTCATTTACAATCTTGATTAAATTCTTCCTCTCTTCTGCTAGGTTTAGTGTGGAATTGTGTCTCATTTCCTAACAAGGAAGGCCAACAGGTGGAATAATAACAATATTATGGAATTTTTTGAGGCTTGGATGATTGATCCCTCAGGCAAGTCTCGTAAATCTTTACCATGTTATGTTCCATGGGGCTTATGGTTGTGAAAAAATAAAATTGTTTTTCAAGGAAGTACCATGGTTGTTGGTATGGTGTCCTATAAAATCAAGCTCTCTTATAGAGAAGGATGGAAAGAACTTAAGAAGAAGAATATTAATATTCTTAAGGAGCCAACCATTGACTTCACCAAAGCATGGGGATTCTTTGATGGTGCTTGCCAAGGAACCCCGAGTTTGTGTGGAGAGTGGGGGGAATTATTTTTCTAGATAAGAATCATTATTTCACTATCTAATATGGTTTGGGATATGTACAAATAACAAAGTAGAATTTGTTTCTCTTTAGGTATTGATCAAATTCATTGTAGATGAATGTCTAATGAATTTGCAAGTATTGGGTGACTCGAAGTTGTTGATGGAGTAGTGTAATGAAAAGTGTCAAATTACCAATTTGGCTCTAGGACCTATAATGAATAGAATCCTAAAGGTAGAATCCTAGTTTGATAGTATCTCTTACCCCTCATATTTGCATAGAATTCAATCAAAAAACATACTCTCTCTTGAAGGATGCTTATAAACTATAGGAATGATTTATGATCTACCAAGAGTTCAATATAGATCAGGTCTCATCAATAATTTCTTTATCCCATTTATAATCTAGAAGTTGGGCTAAAGAAAATAGTCTTAGGGTCGTGTGTTTTTATTAATAGAATTGTTTTTTGATGATAGACTGTGGACTTTTTGCTTTGGAATATTTTGTTAAAAAGGGAAGACTGTAATATGTAGGTTTGTGGGGGTTTAGAGGACTTAATCTATATTTGTAGAGGATCTTAAAGGCTCAACGATGCATATTTTGATTTCATACTTGAAATAGAAAATATATAGTTTATTTTCCATGGAAAAAAAAATGGATCTCCTAATAGAGATGTTCTGGGTAGTATTGTTATTGTACTTTGGCTCACTAGAACTCTTGGTTGACTCAACAAAAGGAGATGAGTTGGTCAATTTTGGATGAAAGACAATGTGACATTTCAAGGGTTCACCTTCAACCCTTTACATTTTGCATAGACACATACTATCAGGGTGTCATAAACAAAATCCAATTCATAATGAAGTACCATTGGCCTAGGATGGTTGCTAGAAGATGACATGTTATGGTTGGTAGGGTAAAATGGGTTTCCATTTTCATCTACATCTACTTGTGATATCTTGCTTCAAATAAGAGCTTGCAACATTTTTTTACTAGTGGATTGACATATGAAATTAATCTGGAATCAAGATCCTATAAAATTCAATGGACAATTATTCAAATGCGCATACAAAGGTGTCGTAAATTCAAATATATATGTCAATTGAGTGTAGTTCAAGTGGTTGTGACGAAAATTTGTTAGCCTCTCCAGCTAGTTTCAAATCCCACTTTGTGACATGTTTTCTCTTAGTGAGTTGATTTTTGATGAGCTATATATGATTTTTTCACATGACCCAGCCTCGTGCCATGAAGAATCTAGGGTTTACCTTTGGTACCATTCTCGTGAGCGGAAGTACCTCGGAGGTCTCCCCCGAGATATTTTACCTAGAAAAATAAATCAATCATATAATAAAAAAAATTGGACTTATTGCAAATTGCAAATTTGGACTTATTGGAGAACTTGATGAACTTTGAATGATGGAATAAAGAATATGAAGAATTGACCTTTTGATGTTATCACTTTTCTCCTTGCATTTGAACCAAAACCACAACCAATACATGTCTTGATTCTTAAAAGAAAGTTTGTGAAGCATGTAATATTTTAACTTCAAATAGACTTTTTAAGGTCTTTTTTAGATAAATGGTGCACCTAGTTTACATTGATGCAACAATGTGTTAGTTTATACTCTATGCACTCATACACTAGATTTTGATGCACACCAGAAAATTACTTACATTAAAAATTCCACAAAGGAAAACCTCCATAAATAACTAATTGTAGAGGTTTTCACTTCTATTTTCACTTAAAACTATTGTTATGGTGTGACTTAGGTACTATAATGCATTAATGCACTTAAATTTGATTGGTGCACCACATGCTAAAAATTGTTGTTTAGAAAAATAGACCACACACTTTTCATCCATGCATCAAAAAATCAAATGAACAAAAAGAGTAGAAACTTGATATTGTAAAGATGAGTTAAACAAAACACTAAACCCTAATCCATTGTTGTGCCAAAATTTAGAGGAGAGACTCTCACAAGAGAGATTTTCCAGGTAAGAGATTGGAGTGGATAGATTTTTCTAAAGAGTGGAATTTGTAAGGTGTCAACTTGGCTTACATTCAAATCTGTAGAGGGGAAATTTCAGGTATGTAACTTCGTTCTCTTTATCTCAACAAATTTTCCCTTAATTGATTAAACAATTCTCCCTTGTTTATTCTTGTTCACATTTACAATGCATTTCAACAAATTAGAATGGTTTTGGGCTCACCTTCAATGTTGTAAACCCTAGCTTTGCTGGTGTTTTCCTTTTGTTTTATGTTGTTGCAAACTCTACTCATAGGGGTTTAGTTTCTTTACCCTTATGACAAGTTTTTTTTTTGGGGGTTAGGTGTTGTTGGCTTCAGTGGTTTTTTGTGATGTAAATAATGTTTTAATATAATGGTTAGGTATTTGTTGGCTTCAGTGGTTTTTTGTGATGTAAATAATGTTTTAATATAATGGGGTCCCTCATTGCATTGGATTCTAAAATCCGTCCCTATTAGTTTTTTTTTAAATGTTTATGAGTTTTACCATGCACATTATATAGTAATATGTACTCGTGTGATTGTTAATATATAACAAATCGCTTGGCCTCGATAATTAATTATTTTTTTGGCTTCATGATGTGCATTATATAGTATATAGAACCGATGCTTTTATCACTATAAAGCATGCCAACTGGCATGAAAACCTGCAAATATATCATTATGCGAGAGTTTTGTGTAGTTGCATATTAGGCTATGTTGTGCTCCATATATAATTAAACACGTCATTGTATATTATTGTATAAGGCACACATGTGTGTCTTTCTGTATAATGTGCACCGATTACCTTGAAAATAGTTTTAAGCCCAAATTCTCTATATATTTGTAAAACATAATTCATAATTTGTATATATCATTATGTGGGTCTTTTGTTGATATAATATTATGGGAAAAAAAACTATAGCAATGAGCACGAGGAAAGCACATCACAATAAGAAAACATGGCAAGTTATTTGAAGCTTTAATATAAAATAAATATATTTGAATTATCCATATGTTTAAATGATGTGTATTTATTAATGTGTGTCATGTAGAGTAAAAACTTGAAAAAAATCGATAAGATTATTCGTAATATGAATGGAAAAGAGCATAGAATCTTTATGGAAACATTGCAAATAGGGGAGTTCGATGGATCACAAGGTGATGAACATGGATTTTTTCTTTGAATTTTTACTAATAATGTACTTCTTGACAATAATAGCTAACATGTTTCAAACATTTGATTTTGAATATTTTTAATGTTGGGCAAGGACTGACATCGAAGGAATAAAAATACCTCCTAAGAAGAAACAAATTACAAATGATGTAAATGATGATGAACAGGTCCTCAGTGCATCTAGAGTGGTGTTGAAAGTTAATAACAGAGGGAGATTGTTTTATAAAACTATCAAGGATATAGTGGAAAGTATATATAGACGTTCTTTTCATTTATAGTATATATATGCTAGACCAAAATTATGTTGTATTTAAACTACAACAAATAATTTTAGAGGAATGGTTAATGAGACATTTGAGACTTGCAATAGTAAAATTGCACAATCACAAAAATGAATAATTTAGAAAGCCTGTTATTGTTAAATACGTTTTTATATAGTATATATATGCTAGACCAAAAGATTACCAAAAAAAAAATTCTACTATATTTATTTTCATATAAATATTAATCATTTTTTTATCGAGTGCTTTTTATTTTTAGAAAGATCAATAAAATTAAAGACACCATATGAGATGACATCCAAAACATGCCTATAGATGAGTTATCCCAACAAAAACGTGCATCAAATGTATGTACTCATTGATTGATTGATTAATATTTCATTTTTTTAAATGTGTAATCAAAGAGTTTAATTATCTCATGAAATACTAATTTTCAATTGTTTTGTTGTTGCAAAAAGTAAACAAAATGGAACCCATGCAACACATAAGATATAATAACAAGGCAGAAAAGGGTTGATCACAATTTTGTGAGTACTTTCCTTTTCCTTAACATTTCGTATTTGTTGTGATGTTTATATTTTAATTAATTTACAATTATCTATCGATGTTGTTGGCCCTCGACCAAGTTTTGAGGAAACATTGGTCGTGTTTGACCATTTTTGGGACTTCGACAGGCTGGTCGAAGACGGAGCGCCCAGGTGAAGCTTAGATCGCGGGATCTCACCCATTTTGCGAGATTTTGGGGCTTTTAGGGTTTATGTAACAGCTATGGGATGTCGGCCCATGGGTTTAACCATACTTAGGCCTTTTTGTAATGTATAAATAAGTATCTAGGTGATGTAAGTAAAGTAGTAATTAGTTTTAGAGGTCATTGGCTTAGTGCATGACTAGTTGGCTTCGTGCAAAGAGTATTGTAAGAGACTTTGCACATAGACTGTGTAAGGATTTGTGCCCTGACCTAATTCAGGGAAGGAGGATCTGGCTAGGTGCACACAGATCTCCTGTCCCTTGGTGGAATTGGCTCTGTGGCTTTGTGCACAAGAGCAGAGGATTGTAAGAAGCTTGAAGACTAATAAAGAAGAAGAAGAAGTTGGTGGACGTAGCCCCACACTGGGGTGAACCACATATATCCTGTGTCGATGTGTTTTGTGCAATGTTGTTCATGTTATTTATGTATCTATTTTCTTAGTGCTTTATGATGTGAATGAATGTTAGATTTGAGCTTATGCTATGTGCTAGGAGGTTTTAAGGGATAGATCTTGTGCTAATCTGTAATAAGGGTTTAACCTGCGCTGTGAATAAGGTTTAAGAACTAATGCATGTTGTGGGATAAGTGCTCTCTTAAGTGTTGTGATCACAAATCTGTGTCCCAGCTAGGTTGTAGACACCTGAGTCCTGCAACCCCCCTTGCCTCTACCTCGGGTGAGACTTCATCTGCTTCGCAGGTGTTGTCGAAAGGGTTGGTAGTTAGGGTTTTGTTGGTGTGTTGTTGAAGTGTTGAACCTCGTGTCTGCCCCTGTGCCAACAAATGGTTTCGTTGTCGAGACCTGAAACTGTGATTGTTGGGAACTGAAGAAAAGAGAAATCTTTGTGTGTAGATCTCTTGTTGTAGTGCGTAGTATTCTACTTGACTTGTAAATCTCCATGCTAAGAAGGAAAGCCAATCTGAAGAAAAGAGATAATATCTTAAAGCTTTGTGCTCTGGTAAAGGTAAGATAAGTGGAAATTTTTGCTTCGAAAGTATGAATCTAAGTATGTTTGATAGAATTTTTTCCTAGTCTAAAAACTAGGGCACAACTAGAAGAAAGAGTTGATCTAAATAAATTTGATAGAGATAGTGAAAGATATGTTATTCCTATGCATAGAAAGAATTTGTGGACTAACAAGTGGATGCAGGAACCTAGAAAGATTTTTTTCAGATTGCAAGTCCATCACTGTGATCTCAATGCGTAGTACAGGAAAGGTTGGGGATCGTTTAAAAGAAAGAGAGGATTGACACTGTGTTATAATTGCATAAGATCGGGACATCTTGCTAAGGAATGCCCTGGTATAGGTCCTATTTGTCTTTGTTGTAAAGCTATTGGTCATGAGGTTGAGGATTTCCCTAGAATGATTACCAAAGTTGAAAAGATGAGCATGAGACAAGAAAACTATGAAGAAGGTCAAGGGACTAAGGATATGTTAGAAAACTAGAAAGAATCTAAGACTATGTTATTACAGATGAAAGAAACATTGAATGATCATAGAGACATCAGTTTACCAAAGATCTTGAAAAAGAAGCAGTGCATAGAAACAAAAATAGGAGACTTCGACATAGACTGTATATTGGATGAAGAAACACATGTGAACATTATGCCAGAAAGCACTTGGGAAATCTTGGGAAAGCCTGCTATGATTCCTTCATTGGGAAGGATAGGATTGTTTAAAGAAAAGATTATAACCCTATGTGGAAGAGTTACTCATGTACCTATGCTTTCTCATGGAATATCGACTGAAGAAGAATTTCAAGTCATTAAGATTGTTGAGAAAAACGCCCCTTTTTCACTTTGCTAGGAAATACTTGGATTGAGAAAGATCAGATCCGAAGGAAAGCAAAGGAAGAAACTACAGAACAAATAAAACAAGAATTAAGGGAAATCGTGGCTAGAAAAATAAAGCGACTAATAGAAGAACAAGAGAATAAGTCGAAGCAACAGAGGACTAGAGAATTAGTTGTCGAAGTGGAAAGAACACAAGAAGGCTTAAAGAACCTGTCCATACAGAAGAGAAGAGCATCCACCCTGGAAATAGTAAGAGAAGAGGTATTACACTCGAACCTTTTGAAAGACCCTTAGCAATGCGAACTTGTTATGCTAAGAGAAGATAAGAATAAAAATGGAAAGAGGAATCCAACGGCTCAAATCATAGGAAAAAAGGCCAGAAAACTTAGTAAGAAGAAAGCAAGACTAGAAAAACTATGGGAAGTTCTAGAGAAGACTTCGCAGAAGGCAAGCTTGCAGAACTTGAACCTCGCCGGAATAGCAGAACCATGCAGAATGGGACTTCACCACGATGAAGCTATATGACAGTTGGAGGTGCCCCGACTATTAGAATGACGCTCCAGAACGGTTAGAAACACAGTTATTGTTGGAAAAATCACCATTGGACCATATGGACCACACCATAATGGATAGAATCACATTGATTAAGACACTCCAACCCGTTGGAGGAATCTGTTACGACGTTGCTTATTTAACTCATCGGATGCTGCATCGGGACCACTTTTTCAAAACTGAGATATTCGAGCTAACAGAGAAGTGATTGCATACCGCATTGTGTTGTCTAGACCTCGCCATTCCTTCGATTACCTTGAGTGTCTGTTAGCCTACCCGAGTTCTTTTATTACAAGTTTGAATGTCGGGCGAGCATAACGCACTAGAGAAATCTGTGGAAGAGATTTTGATTGACCTCATGGCTGAGAAAGTCATGTCTGTAGGAATACAGGCATCATCGAATTCACACATCAATACCTCTTTGGACTACTGATCCAACTGTAAATTGAAAAGATGTTGAAAACTGCCTTTACTAATCTCATTGTTGAATGCGGGTTGCTCAAGATCTGTTGGAGAAACATATATGATAGACTGTTGATCTGGACTGTTCAATTCCTCGCCTTCTTCTTGATATCTGCTGCAAAATTCCAGTCGTTGCAAATATTGAAACTGAGAGATACCCTTAGGATCTGTTGTAGATTCAAAACTGTCATATGCTGATATAAAAATTTGCTCATCATTTTTTAATTTTTTAAAGGAGGCAATCTTATTTGCATAACAATCTAAGATAGTGGATGCATTTGGTATATTGTTTAAATCATCTATACTATGGCCATTATCCTGAAGACCACCCATCTCTTGATCATAGTGAGAGATATCTTCTACTGCAACAAAATCTTCATGAGTATTTGGATCTTTATTCAATAAATAAAACTCATGACAGCATTGAGGATAGAGAAGGTCATCTGGAAAATGGTTTTTACAAAACACGTGGAAGGCAGCATGAAAATCAGCCAAAGAGATGACACTTGCACTTGGAAGAGACCGACACCAGTCAAGAGCAATCCCTTCTAATGAAAATTTTAAAAGCTTAATTTGAACATCCTCGTGTACAATTTCAAGCCAGTCAATAAAGTCATGGAAATCTAGCAAATGTTCAGCTGACACTTCCCACTTCTCTCCATGAAATTTGGGAATACTATGTTCCCATTCATCTCTAGTAGGTACTAAATGAGAGTAACCAGAAATACTTGAAAAATCACAGAACTCGTACCTTGTAGGAAAGATCTAGTTCATGTCATACCAGTGGAGTCGCAAACAGATTTCAGAGCAATGGAGTCGCCACTGAATCCGTCCTTCATGGAGTTGCCAGATAGATAATTACAACCGAAATAATGTCCAGGATTTGTCTATCATTAAAGTTGGATCTATGTCGTCTCCCAAGGAAGCTGAGCTTCAATCTCCTCTCCCCAGCAACGGTGTCAATTTGTTATCACTCCAGGAAACTCTCCTCGGCTGTAAGTTAGAGATGCCTGGTAACTTAATCTTTTGGTAATTGTTTTCTCAATAATGAATGTGGGTTTGGATCAAGTCAGAGGAATGAATCATTTCTCACTCAAAACATGCATGAACACATTTAGATGGACAAGGCTTTCAACCACAAATGTTCAGAGAGTTTATAAATAAAGGGATGTATGGAGAAATAACTATTATATCAGCAGAATCACATATAAAGCATATATGAATGGCCAATTACAATAATCACATGAATACTTGCAAATTTTAACTTATGAATGCAATGATAAGATGACAGTTATCGGGCATAAACAAGCATAACAGCATGAATATAATATCCAGGTGCAAGTACAAAATAGATAAGAAGATGAAATCTGAACAAGTTATGGCAAAAGAAGCTTGTATTACTCAATATGAAAATGAGAAGTTTGAGTACATAAT
>SNQJ01S0033793.1:33097-50111 GCA_010110895.2 Picea sitchensis
ACTTATGAATGCAATGATAAGATGACAGTTATCGGGCATAAACAAGCATAACAGCATGAATATAATATCCAGGTGCAAGTACAAAATAGATAAGAAGATGAAATCTGAACAAGTTATGGCAAAAGAAGCTTGTATTACTCAATATGAAAATGAGAAGTTTGAGTACATAATATGATAAAGTCTCCAAAGTCGAACCCTCTTGGTGCTTCAAATGTCTTTGGATTTATAGCCTTACAAGATGAAATCTAGATCCTTGAAAGATGGATCGGATTTGCTAAAAATAGTCAAACCAAACAAGTGTAGGATGAGATCTTATAAAAATGGATCTAGACTTCTAAAAATGGAAAGTCAAAACAAAATATCCTATCTTAGGTGTCAAACTCTATCTTGATAGCCTTTATATCCTCCAAACTCTTTGACATATGTATAAAGTCTTCCAAGGCTGATGAATCCTCATAGGAAATTCGAATTTGCCACCTTTGGCAAAAAGACAGTTTTTTTGCTCATCAACTAGGTCACCATTTTCACTTTTCCACCTTCTTAAACATTAAATACATCAAGATAAAACCTTAAATCTAATGTATTTAATTATTATGCACCTTTAGAAACCAACCTCGAAAGATTTGGTTGAGAAAAAGTCAAATCTGTGCAAAAATATGACCTCGCTGCCATGTACAGGTTTCGGTGGTTAAGAGATAAAAATATGGGCTTGTTAACCATCGAAAAGCTCTACTTTCGGTGGTTAAGAGATAAAAATCTGGGCCTGTTAACCACCGAAACTTGTAACTTTCAAAAACGGATCTGTGGCGAATTAATTTGCGTGGGAATCACAATGACTCAGATTTTTCTTTGAATTGGATGACAAATGGCTCAATAACCAGCAATTGAACTCGAATTCCACTTGGCAACCTTGAAAAATCACGGGATTATGGTTGTTGAGTATGAGTTTGCATGAGGAAATCATGGGATCATGATAATAACAATGACTCTCAGATTCAATATTGAATATTAATGAAATTGAAACAGAAATCAAATGAAGTCATAATGATTTTGTATCCTCGTGACTGGAGATAATGAAGGCCCATGTGACAAATCAATTCTGTTATTTGAAAATCATGCATGGAATTTTGGATTTATGCTGAGTCTTAGTTCTGAAATGACAATTGGTAGTTAAAAGGAGAACATGACATAAATCTTTAGATAAGATGCCATAAGAACTTCATACCTCACCACCTAGATAAACTTTCGACGGTTATAACTTAATGATTGCGCCCATTTGACATCTGGCTCGTGCAAAAGCACAGACTTTATCCTTTTGCGCATAGAAACATTTTCGGTGGTTAACAGGCCCTTTATTTTTTACTCTTAACCACCGAAAACCAAGACTTTCGGTGGTTAATGAGCAGTTTTTTAGCTCCTCTTAACCACCGAAACCTGAGATTTAAAGATTTGATTGCCAAGACCAAAATTGATGTTTTTTCCAAGTTTGTATCCAAATAGCAAACCTTCTAACACACCTAAAAAAATTTGGAAATGAATTTTTGGACCTGTTCCTATCACTTAAAAATTGGTAAGATGACATTGTTATTTTAGGAGATAACATCTGGCTCCTAATCGGGGATGGAATCCTCCCAGTGAGGTTCCAAGAACAAGCAGTTCCAGTCACCTTATCGGTTGGGCTATGGAGTCATGTGGCATGTGCAATCAGTAGCCTACTCTGCTTATTCAACCAAAATATGAAAACAATATTTGCATATCTTTGAAATTGTAGTTCCATTGGGAATGGAATCATCTGGATGCCTTTGGAATTGGGCATGGAGTCATCTGGTTGCCTTTGGCATTGGGCATGGAGTCATCTGACCTTTGCAATTGTTCCTCTACAAACCTATAACTTGCATGCAGCCTCCTGCTTATTCATGAAATCAACAACTGAAAAAAGATCGCATTGCTCGTATGGCGAGCTTATTCCTCTGTCTACTCCTACACTAACCAGTAGAGGCAGATTTATCAAGTAAGATCGAATTTCCAATGCAGCCATATCATAAACTGATTTACTATTAAAATCCTTGATCTTGACCCGAACAATAATGGAAGGGATATCATGCAGAAAAGAGGTTTGAACAGATGATAAAAACAATCTTCTTCTGACAGAAAATTTTTAACATCTGTGTTGTTCATAGACTCCAAATAGTCAGCAAAAGGGTGATCAAATTCACACAGCAATACCTCTTTGGACTACTGATCCAACTGTAAATTGAAAAGATGTTGAAAACTACCTTTACTAATCTCATTGTTGAATGCATGCTGCTCGAGATCTGTTGGAGAAACATATACAATAGACTGTTGATCTGGACTATTCAGTTCCTCGCCTTCTTCTTGATATCTGCTGCAAACTTCCAGTCATTGCAAATCTTGAAACTGAGAGATACCCTTAGGATCTGTTGTAGATTCAAAACTGTCATATGTTGATATAAAAATATGCTCATCATTTTTTCATTTTTTAAAGGAGGCAATCTTATCTGCATAACAATCTAAGATAGTGGATGCATTTGGTATATTGTTTAAAGCATCTATACTATGGCCATTATCCTGAAGACCACCCATCTCTTGATCATGGTGAGAGATATCTTCTACTGCAACAAAATCTTCATGAGTATTTTGATCTTTATTCAATAAATAAAACTCATGACAACATTGAGGATAGAGAAGGTCATCTGGAAAATGGTTTTTACAAAACACGTGGAAGGCAGCATGAAAATCATCCAAAGAGCTGACACTTGCACTTGGAAGAGACCAACACCAATCAAGAGCAATCCCTTCTAATGAAAATTTGAAAAGCTTAGTTTGAACATCCTCATGTACAATATCAAGTCGGTCAATAAAGTCATGGAAATCCAGCAAATGTTCAGTTGGCACTTCCCACTTCTCTCCACGAAATCTGGGAATACTATGTTCCCATTCATCTCTAATAGGTATTGAATGAGAGTAACCAGAAATACTTGAAAAATCACAGAACTCATACCTTGTAGGAAAGATCTGGTTCATTCATACCAGTGGAGTCGCCAACATATTTCAGAGCAATGGAGTCGCCACTGAATCCGTCCTTCATGGAGTTGCCAGATAGATAATTACAACCGAAATAATGTCCAGGCTTTGTCTATCATCAAAGTTGGATCTATTTCGTCTCCCAAGGAAGCTGAGCTTCAATCTCCTCTCCCCGACAACGGTGTCAATTTGTTATCACTCCAGGAAACTCTCCTAGGCTGTAAGTCAGAGATGCCTGGTAACTTAATCTTTTGGTAACTATTTTCTCAATAATGAATGTGGGTTTGGATCAAGTCAGAGGACTGAATCATTTCTCACTCAAAACATGCATGAACACATTTAGATGGACAAGGCTTTCAACCACAAATGTTCAGAGAGTTTATAAATAAAAAGATGTATGGAGAAATAACTATTATATCAGCAGAATCACATATAAAGCATATATGAATGGCCAATTACAATAATCACAGGAATACTTGCAAAGTTTAACTTATGAATGCAATGATAATATGACAGTTATCGGGCATAAACAAGCATAACAGCATGAATATAATATCCAGGTGCAAGTATAGAATAGATAAGAAGATGAAATCTAAACAAGTTATGGCAAAAGAAGCTTGTATTACTCAATATGAAAATGAGAAGTTTGAGTACATAACATGATAAAGTCTCCAAAGTCGAACCCTCTTGGTGCTTCAAATGTCTTTGGCTTTATAGCCTTACAAGATGAAATCTAGATCCTTGAAAGATGGATTAGATTTGCTAAAAATAGTCCAACCAAACAAGTGTAGGATGAGATCTTATAAAAATGGATCTAGACTTCTAAAAATGGAAAGTCAAAACAAAATATCCTATCTTAGGTGTCAAACTCTATATTGATAGCCTTTATGTCCTCCAAACTCTTTGACAGATGTAGAAAGTCTTCCAAGGCTGATGAATCCTCATAGGAAATTCGAATTTGCCACCTTTGGCAAAAAGACGATTTTTTTGCTCATCAACTACGTCACCATTTTCACTTTTCCACCTTCTTAAACATTAAATACATCAAGATAAAACCTTAAATCTGATGTATTTAATTATTATGCACCTTTAGAAACCAACCTCGAAAGATTTGGTTGAAAAAAAGTCAAATCTGTGCAAAAATATGACCTCGCTGCCATGTACAAGTTTCGGTGGTTAAGAGATAAAAATATGGGCTTGTTAACCACCGAAAAGCTCTGCTTTCGGTGGTTAAGAGATAAAAATCTGGGCCTATTAACCACCGAAACCTGTAACTTTCAAAAACGGATCTGCGGCGAATTAATTTGCGTGGGAATCACAATGACTCGGATTTTTCTTTGAATTGGATGACAAATGGCTCAATAACCAGCAATTGAACTCGAATTCCACTTGGCAACCTTGACAAATCACGAGATTATGGCTGCTGAGTATGAGTTTGCATGAGGAAATCACGAGATCATGACAATAACAATGACTCTCGGATTCAATATTGAATATTAATGAAATTGAAACAGAAATCAAATGAAGTCATAATGATTTTGTATCCTCGTGACTGGAGATAATGAAGGCCCATGTGACAAATCAATTATGTTATCTGAAAATCATGCATGGAATTCTGGATTTCTGCCGAGTCTTAGTTCTAAAATGACAATTGGTAGTTAAAAGGAGAATAGGGCATAAATCTTCAGATAAGATGCCATAAGAACTTCATAGCTCACCATCTAGATAAACTTTTGGCGGTTATAACTTAATGATTGCGCCCATTTGACATATGGCCCATGCAAAAGCACGGGCTTTTTCCTTTTGCACATAGAACCATTTTCGGTGGTTAACAGGCCCTTTATTTTCACCTCTTAACCACCGAAAACCAAGACTTTCGGTGGTTAATGAGTAGTTTTTTAGCTCCTCTTAACCATCGAAACCTGAGATTTAAAGATTTGGTTGCCAAGACCAAAATTGATGTTTTTTCCAAGTTTGTATCCAAATAGCAGACCTTCTAACACACCTAAAAAAATTTGGAAATGAATTTTTGGACCTGTGCCTATCACTTAAAAATTGGTAAAATGACAGTGTTATTTTAGGAGATAACATCTGGCTCCTACTCGGGGATGGAATCCTCCCAGTGAGGTTCCAAGAACAAGTAGTTCCAGTCGCCTTATCGGTTGGGCTATGGAGTCATGTGGCCTGTGCAATCGGTAGCCTGCTCTGCTTATTCAACCAAAATCTGAAAACAATATTTGCATAGCTTTGAAATTGTAGTTCCATTGGGAATGGAGTCATCTGGCTGCCTTTGGCATTGGGCATGGAGTCATCTGACCTTTGCAAATGTTCCTCTACAAACCTGTAACTTGCATGCAGCCTCTTGCTTATTCATGAAATCAAGAACTGAAAAAGATCTCATTGCTCGTATGGTGTGCTTATTCCTCTGCCTACTCCTACACTAACCAGTAGAGGCAGATTTATCAAGTAAGATCGAATTTCCAATGCAGCCATATCATAAATTGATTTACTGTTAAAATCCTTGATCTTGACCCGAACAATAATGGAAGGGATATCATGCAGAAAAGAGGTTTGAACAGATGATAAAAACAATCTTCTTCTGATAGAAAATTTTTAACATCTATGTTGCTCATAGACTCCAAATATTCAGCAAAAGGGTCATCAAATTCACACAGCAATACCTCTTTGGACTGCTGATCCAACTGTAAATTGAAAAGATGTTGAAAACTGCCTTTACTAATCTCATTGTTGAATGCAGGCTGCTCAAGATCTGTTGGAGAAACATATACGATATACTGTTGATCTGGATTGTTCAGTTCCTCGCCTTCTTCTTGATATCTGCTGCAAACTTTCAGTCGCTGCAAATCTTGAAACTGAGAGATACCCTTAGGATCTTTTGTAGATTCAAAACTGTCATATGCTGATATAAAAATCTGCTCATCATTTTTTAATTTTTTAGAGGCAATCTTATCTGCATAACAATCTAAGATAGTGGATGCATTTGGTATATTGTTTAAAGCATCTATACTATGGCCATTATCCTGAAGACCACCCATCTCTTGATCATGGTGAGAGATATCTTCCGCTGCAACAAAATCTTCATTAGTATTTGGATCTTTATTCAATAAATAAAACTCATGACAGCATTGAGGATAAAGAAGGTCATCTGGAAAATGGTTTTTACAAAACACGTGGAAGGCAGCATGAAAATCATCCAAAGAGCTGACACTTGCACTTGGAAGAGACCGACACCAGTCAAGAGAAATCCCTTCTAATGAAAATTTGAAAAGCTTAATTTGAACATCCTCATGTACAATTTCAAGCTGGTCAATAAAGTCATGGAAATCCAGCAAATGTTCAGCTGGCACTTCCCACTTCTCTCCACGAAATCTGGGAATACTACGTTCCCATTCATCTCTAGTAGGTACTGAATGAGGGTAACCAGAAATACTTGAAAAATCACAGAACCCATACCTTGTAGGAAAGATCTAGTTCATGTCATACCAATGGAGTCACCAACAGATTTCAGAGCAATGGAGTCGCCACTGAATTCGTCCTTCATGGAGTTGCCAGATAGATAATTACAACTGAAATAATGTCCAGGCTTTGTCTATCATCAAAGCTGGATCTATGTCGTCTCCCAAGGAAGTTGAGATTCAATCTCCTCTCCCCGGCAACGATGCCAATTTGTTATCACTCCAGGAAACTCTCCTAGGCTGTAAGTCAGAGATGCCTGGTAACTTAATCTTTTGGTAACTGTTTTCTCAATAATAAATGTGGGTTTGGATCAAATTAGAGGACTGAATCATTTCTCACTCAAAACATGCATGAACACATTTAGATGGACAAGGCTTTCAACCACAAATGTTCAGAGAGTTTATAAATAAAGGGATGTATGGAGAAATAACTATTATATCAGCAAAATCACATATAAAGCATATATGAATGGCCAATTACAATAATCACAGGAATACTTGCAAAGTTTAACTTATGAATGCAATGATAAGATGACAGTTATCGGGCATAAACAAGCATAACAGCATGAATATAATATCCAGGTGCAAGTACAAAATAGATAAGAAGATGAAATCTGAACAAGTTATGGAAAAAGAAGCTTGTATTACTCAATATGAAAATGAGAAGTTTGAGTACATAATATGATAAAGTCTCCAAAGTCGAACCCTCTTGGTGCTTCAAATGTCTTTGTCTTTATAGCCTTACAAGATGAAATCTAGATCCTTGAAAGATGGATCGGATTTGCTAAAAATAGTCAAACCAAACAAGTGTAGGATGAGATCCTATAAAAATGGATCTAGACTTCTAAAAATAGAAAGTCAAAACAAAATATCCTATCTTAGGTGTCAAACTCTATCTTGATAGCCTTTATATCCTCCAAACTCTTTGACAGATGTAGAAAGTCTTCCAAGGCTGATGAATCCTCATAGGAAATTCGAATTTGCCACCTTTGGCAAAAAGTCTCCAAAGTCGAACCCTCCTTTGGTGCTTCCAAATGTCTTTGTCTTCTATAGGCCTTACAAGATGAAATCTAGATCCTGAAAGATGGATCATATTTGCTAAAAATTGAATAACCAAACAAGTGAGGGATGAGATCCTATAAAAATGGATCTAGACTTCTAAAAATAGAAAGTCAAAACAAAATATCCTATCTTAGGTGTCAACTCTATCTTGATAGCCTTTATATCCTCCAAACTCTTGACAGATGTAGAAAGTCTTCCAAGGTTGATGAATCCTCATGAGTCTTGAATTTGCTTACCTTTGGCAAAAGATGCTTTTTTACTTCATCAACTAGTTCATTTTCACTTTTCCACCTTCTTAAACATTAAAACCATCAAGATAAAACCTTAAATTTGATGTATTTAATTATTATGCACCTTTAGAAACCAACCTCAAAATTTAAGGAGAAAGTATCAAAATCATAAAAATATGACCCGCCACATAATGTGCTTCGTGGTTAAGAGATAAAACTGGCTTGTTAACCAATCGAAAAGCTCTCGCTTTGTAAGCCGTATATGCACCCAGGCCCGTTAACCATCAAACCTCAGAATCCTTTCAAAACAGATTCACGACTTAATTAATTTGCGTGGGAATCGCAATGACTCGTATTTTTCTTTGAATTGGATGACAAATGGCTCAATAACCAAAAATTGAACTCAAATTCCACTTGGAAACCTTGAAAAATCACAGGATTATGGATTCTGAGTATGAGTTTTCATGAGGAAATCACTGGATCATGACAATAACAATGACTCTCTGATTCAATATTGAATATTAATGAAATTGAAACAAATCAAATGAAGTCATAATCGATTTTGTATCCTGATCGAGATAATGAAGGCACATGTGACAAATCAATTTTGTTATCTAAAAATCATGCATGGAATTCTGGATTTCTGTCGAGTCTTAGTTTTGAAATGACAATTGGTAGTTAAAGGGAGAACATGGCATAAATCTTCGGATAAGATGCCATAAGAACTTCACACCTCACCACCTAGATAAACTTTTGGCGGTTATAAATTAATGATTGCGCCCATTTGACATATGGCCCATGCAAAAGCACGGGCTTTTTCCTTTCGCGCATAGAAAACATTTCTAAGTGGTTAATGTGCCCCTTTATTTTTTGCCTCTTAACCACCGAAAATCAAGACTTCTAAGTATAATGAGCGTAGCTTTTATTCTAACCACCGAAACCTGAGATTTCAAGATTTGATTGCCAAGACCAAAATTGATGTTTTTCCAAGTTTGCATTAATTAGCGCACCTTCCAACACACCTAAAAAAATTTGGAAATGAATTTTGGACCTGTTCCTATCACTTAAAAATTGGTAAAATGACAGTGCTATTTAGGAGATAAAGGTGAAGAAGCCCAAGATAGTTCCCAAACCATGGATCAAGGATATTCTAGATCGGCTAACTCTCAACGCCATGAAGATCCCACTTTTCCCACATCGAGGTTAAGGCGCATGCTAAATCCTCCTGTCGTGGTACCATGGAGGTTATATTTGGTTAGATAGGCGCATCACCATGGATCTGACGCTGATTCACCGATCACTAGACTAAGCATGAAAGGAATAGACCCTCACCAATTCTACCCAAAGAAGGCTACAGATCGCGCCTTGGCCCGCACACAGATAAAGGAAGCTCTGTTGGCTTAGGGTGGAGAGGCTTAGGCTACAAGGTAGCCTCCATCCGTGGTGGTACAATACGCCTAGCTTTCCAGCCTTATAGTCGGCAAGCAAGCTCGCTGAAAGAACTCATCAACACAAGTCACGTGGTTCATAGTTGACCCTCAAGTAGAAGTGGTCAAGGAATGCATGAACCGGGCGAAGCACTTTGTCAATGAGTTATAGTTACTGTCGCAGCGCAGACCAAGGCTATGAATTTCACTCAATTAGTTATTGATTTTAATAGAATTTGTTGCTTGGGAGATGCCTGAGGGAGCAACCTTCCCTGAAGTCAATTCGTCTGAACCACTGGCCGCGAAATTCACTACGCTCTGGTATTCGAACGACATGGAAAAACAATGGAAATCAAATGCGGTGTTCCATACTTACTATCTACAACAAGCAATGCCATTGAAGCATTTTCGAATGACCCTCAACACTTTGCATTACGTACAAGCCGCAATAAGTTTTGTGCAGACCGATTTCATCTAATCAATCACAAGTAGTGGATGAAAATAAGGAGGAGTTGTAGTCTTAATACAAATTGACTGATTTAGATATGAGGAGATAACCAAGAATGGCCAAATACCTCGCACGGCCACATGTAACTCTCCTCAATTCCCAACATTATTCAGTTCTTGGTCACCCTGACCCAGTATGATGAAGAGCAACGAAGAAAGGAAGAAAAAGGAGGAAGTGGTAGGACGAGATAGTGAGGAGAAAGACAACGCATCGGAGGAAACTACACCTAACTCACCTAAAGAAGGAGGAGGAGACGGCAAACTAAGGGAGAGGGGAAGAAAACAAGCAAGAAAAATGAAAAGTAACACCGCCAAAGGACCCCATAGGCCGAGACGCCTAAGAAAAGGACGGTTTCTCCTCAAGAAAAATCCTCGCAAGACTAAGAAGTCCCGGTTAATAAGCCTCGGTCGAAGAATGTGCTCATAATGGATGATATTGAGCTCATCATCTTAGCTGTAGAAGATGCTTCAGAAGATATCCCGCGAGACATGAAGCAAAGAAAGAAATGTATGACCGAATAGAGAAGGATCTCAAAGACATCCAGTTGATCCAGTGGATATCGGTGGCCACCCACCTTTTTCCAAATGGCTCAAAACAGTTTTTTTTTTTTTTTTTTGCAATTTACTATTTTTTAGTAAGTTTTAACTTCCGGGACCATTTAGGGTCCTAAATGAAGGGTGTTTGAGATCGAGGTTCTCAATGATATCCAAAGGCATAATTGATCCCCCAAAATGAATCTCCTTGACAATACCTTTCCTTAAACGAGCCACACGCCTCTAAAATCAGATCGTGATGCAAAGTTACGACTCGAAGTTGTGTAACACTTACCCAAAACAGGGCCCACATGACTTTTGGCGCTTCATCTCCTAGGTTAGGTTTTTATTATCTAGGACCCTTTGCATTCCGTTTATTGTAAAAGGCCTTCAGAGTCTCATTGTAATCATCTTCTTGCGAATGCGAAGAGCCATCACATCTCTTCTCAAAAAATAAACTGCCACCATTAGCCCTTTTCACTGTGATGCATGTACTGCATATTTCTTTCATTTAGAAATCAAGTGTATTACTATATATATGTGTTTATGGTTGGGTCTCTGATAAATTTCTCAAGAGTATTACCGGATATACGCTGATATCTCTCGGTGGCATTTCTTTATTATATCTCCGCTTCCTTCGGTGCCGAAAATAATCCCGGATCAGCAGTAATGTGAGCAAAGGCTCTTTGATCGCTTTTCTCGCTGCATGTCCTCGGACGAGGTCCGAAAGAGTTGGGTCTCGAGCTTTTGTCTCTTTACGCGACAATCGCCCTCTCACACCCAAGAAACCATCAATGGCGGAAGAAAAGAAAAATGATGGAGCAGACGATCCTATCAATTTGTTGCTTGAGCAAGCTCATCGCTTAATGAGGGATGAAATGATGGAGAATTTTTCCACATCCTTCAACGCCCACCGATAGCATCGTGACACATCTTCATCAAGTGGGCTACCGGAGGCACCCCTTGCAGTACCTGATTAATTTTTATATTCCTGCATTTGAAGGTCAAATAGATGCGATGCCCTAGATAAATGGTTAACCGCTAGAAGGTTATTTCTCTATTCATAATTTTTCCAACAAGGAAAAGATCACCTTCAAGCTCCTCAAGGCTCTCCCCCATGTCAGCATCGGTGGAAACTTTACCGGAGCAGAAGTTCCACGAGGAGTATGGAATATATGGGCCAAGCCCACTTGGGAATTTTTTTTTTTGTGGATGTGGTCAAAGAAAAATATTATCCTTTTGATAACTATGAATACTAGTAGATGAGATGGACCACGCTGCATAAACATTGGGACCAAACAGTGCTAGAGTTAAGGTATGTCTTCCATACCTTGCACATTAATTTGGGTATCAAAGACTTTGAACCACATTTGGTTCCTCGAATACCGGGGCTCTGCTAATGTATACATCTAAATCAATGATTTTCCACATCTCATCAATTTGTCAGCTTATCGATATGTCACGTTAAAATCGAAAGTGTAAATTTAAGCACTGTAATTAAATCCGGAGTCTGGTCCGTGGAATCCACAACAACCAAAGTATGACAAAGACAACCCTAATCGAACAACACCTAAAACCAGCCCAATCCACATGAAAGAAGTGTCACGGGAAGACAAGAAGGACACTGAAAAATGGTGCGATTTTCACAAAAACCCCTGGCAAAACACCGATGAACGTCGCTCAAAAACTGCTCATTGGTGGCCGAGATCAAAGACAAGAGTCGAACCCTGAATCGACTCTCAAAAATACCGTAAAAGATGTGATCATCAACTACCCCACCTACGTCGACCGCAAATAATTCAAACTGTAAGAACCACAACATATCCGTAAGAGGGGAGCTTTTTCATTCACAGCCGTGGGTGAAGGGGACCCTCGTTGCATTTTATTGTTGATAGGAGTTTCTAAGAACCTCATCTCAGAGGTCATCAAACAACTTTGGGATTGTCGACACCACACCAAGAACCATATAACATTGGTATTTCACTAAGGACAGATCTTCATGTAATCCAGTAGTGTCCATTGTCATATGGCATCCAACCCTTCAAGGATTGTGTATTATGTGATGTTTCCCCAATCGATGTCTAAGGGGATGTTCTCTCTGGCTAGCCATATATGTGGAAACGCCATACACATGAGTCCTCAATCTTCGAGGCTGCATGCATTTTAATGTAATTCTGAGTAGGATACCAGATGTAGTTCCAACCACTGCCCCACTTAAACAAGGCTGCAAGGTAGTATCTCATACTACAAAATTCATCTTCTCCAATATCTGTTCAAAGGGTGAATAGAAGGGGATACCGGCAGAACCACCACAAAATTTCTGACTCAAGCATCTTCTATCCAATGTAAGCACTGACAAGGTTGTAGGCAAAGCACCTAAGATTCCTTCAATACGTCATCTAAAATAGCTGCACTAGTTAAAAAGTCTGAACCTTCCACCAATGGTCTGGATGATTTCAAAAACTAAGCAATATGGACTTCCGGAAGCAAGACAAGCAACCACCAAGATGCAGATTCAACATACACTTTTCCCTCTCCCTCGGGTAGTCAACGCAATGGAGAGAATTTTTTCTTAAGGAGGGAGGATTGATCCGGTGGATATCGATGGACACCCAACTTTTCCAAATGGCTCAAAACAGTTTTTTTTTTTTTTTTTTTTTTTTTTTTTTTTAGTAGTTTTTAACTTCCCGGCCATTTTGAGGGGTCCAAATGAAGTGCTCGCAGATCTAGGTTCAATGATATCCGAAGGCATGATTGATCCCCAAAATGAATCTCCTCGACAATACCTTTCCAACGAAAGCTATCACATCGCCTAAACGGAGATCGTATGCAAAAGTTACGACTCGAATTTGATGTACTCACTTACCCAAACGCAAATTACATGACTTTGGCCCATCTCCTTGGGTTATGTTTTTGTATGTCTAGGACTTTGGCATTCCCGTCTATTGTGAAAGGGCCTTCAGAGCCCCATTGTAATCATCTTCTTATGCATGAGTGCAAGCCACATATCTTCTCGTAGATAAGCCGCCACCATTCTAGCGAAGTCTTTCACTGTATTTTTACAGTCTCCGTATATTTCTTTCATTAATAGAAATCGTAATATCAGATTCTATGTTTATGGTTTCATCTCTGATATATTTATGTTATATTACTGGATATACGCGATATCTCTGTGCATTTCTTTATTATATCTCCACTCTCATTTCGTGCCGAAAATAATCCGAATCATCCAGCAAGCTATCCAATTGGGTCGCGCATTGTCTATTGTGTCGTCTTCAACAGAGAATGTAGAATTGGGGGATGAGCCCACCCAATTGCAAAGGTTAGAAGATGAAACAGAGGCTCGCCTTCATCGTGCCCAAGAAGAAAAGGAGCAGGCCACAGAGGCCTTAAAGAAAGAACAGGAGGAGGTCCTAGAGCAACTTCGAGTTGTGTAGCATGAGAAAAGTGAAATTCAGGCGAAGTTCAAGCAAAACAATGTGAAGATATAGGAGGAAAAAGACCAACTGCTCACAGAACATATTACGATCAAGGAGGCAGTGACTAGAGCACTTCACTCTGTGTCGGGCTTGGCACAGATGGAAGAAGAGGCAGCCAAGATCCAAGTGGGGAAGCTTGTTGAGGCCATCCAGGAGCTTCAAGCAAGAGTAGCAGAGTTACAACTTCAAGCAGTGTCGAGCACTCCGCAAGAAGTGCACGATCAGTGGGAAGAAGTTGTCAAGAGCGCAATAGAAAGAATCAAGGCATTGGCCTTAGAGTGCAAACAATTAAGTGGTCGAAGTGCGCAGACATATGAGCGCCTTCCAGAAGACCCGGAGCTGAGAACATTGGAAGCACAGCTTCAGGAGATGAAGCAGCAAGCGTCTATAGTGCAAGCACAGATGAATTTTCTTACTGCAGTTGAGAAGATGAAGAGGCCGCAAGAGCAGCACGCAGTCCAGCAGCAGGTCACTACCATCCAGAGCAGAGTTATGGAGGTGACACAGAGACTCCAGCTAGTACAGGACGAAGCCTGTACACTTTTTGAAGAGATCGAGAAACAAGGCTCACAATTGGAACAGGTGGTCACAACAGTGTAACAACGCCTGGAAGGGCCTGTCACCGAGCAAGTAATTCAGGAGTTTGTCGAGCAGGAGGCTCTGGAGAAGAAGCAAGTCAAGGCAGCTTGAGCTAGGCTCAAGGCCTTCAAAGCAGTATTACCCAGATCATAGTGACTTGGGACAAGTCACGGGTGAGTGTGGGGGCCTGTTGGCCCTCAATCGAGTTTCAAGGAAACGTTGATCGTGTTTGACCATTTTTGGGACTTCGACAGGCTGGTYGAAGACGAAGCACCCAGGTGAAGTGGAGATCGCAGGATATCGCCCATTTTGTGGGATTTTAGGGATTTTAGGGTTTATGTAATGGGTATGGGATGTCATCCCATGGGTTAACCCATGCTTAGGCCTTTTTGTAATGTATAAATAAGTAGCTAGGCGATGTAAGTAAAGTAATAATTGGTTTTAGAGGTCATTGGCTTAGTGCATGACTAGTTGTCTTCATGCAAAGAGTGTTGTAAGAGACTTTGTGCACAGACTGTGTAAGGCTTTGTGCCCTGACCTAATTCAAGAAAGGAGGATCTGGCGAGGTGCGCGCAGATCTCCTGTCCCTTGGTGGAATTGGCTCTATGGCTTTGTGCACAAGAGCAAAGGATTGTAAGAAGCTTGAAGACTAATAAAGAAGAAGAAGAAGTTGGTGGATGTATCCCCACACTGGGGTGAACCACATATATCCTGTGTCGATGTGCTTTGTGCAATGTTGTTCATGTTATTTATGAATCTATTTGCTTAGTGCTTTATGATGTGAATGAATGTTAGATCCGAGCTTATGCTATGTGCTAGGAGGTTTTAAGGGCTAGATAAATCTGTAATAAGGGTTTAACCTGCATTGTGAATAAGGTTTAAGAACTAATGCATGTTGTGGGATAAGTGCTCTATTAAGTGTTGTGATCATAGATCTATGTCCTAGATATGTTGTAGACACATGAGTCCTGCAACCCCCCCCCTGCCTCTACCTCGAGTGAGACTTCATCTGCTTCGCAGGTGTTGCCGAAAGGGCCGATAGTTAGGGTTTTGTTGGTGCATTGTTGAAGCGTTGAACCCTTGGTCTGCCCCTCTGCCAACAGATGTATTGTAGTATGTGCTAACATACACATAAAATCCAACCAAACATTTTATTGACATTGGATTATGTATGATATGTGAGTATATGATGAAGTATCGAGGGTTAACTGAACAATTTTTAAGTATCTATGTTGTTTTACATCCCTTATTTTATAATAATGAAACATGAAGAAACCTTTAATTATATATGTGTTTTGAATTGGCATATAAAACTCACATGAAATAAAGTATGGAGTGAATCCAATGAAAGATATGTTGAGAGACGACATGAGGAATGACTTTGAAAGAATGTGTATTGTTTATGAATCACTCACTACTATGGTATAATTTCCAATTTATGCAATAATGTATATTATACTATAAATGTAGATATACTCGTTCCACTTAATTTTAAGATTGTAGATGGAACATGAAGTGGCAGAACAAAATCAAGCTAATCAACTAAACATCACAAATAACTCAAGTACAATATCACGAATCATGCAAGCAACTTGAGTAGTGACAACAATTCAAAAGATGAAAGATGATAAATATAATTGAATGTTACAATTTTATATTTTGGAATGTTTGCCTATAAAAATCAAATATTTTGTTTAATGTGGACTTATTGTCCCAATTGGTATGATATCGAACTACCAATAAATGCAACAATTATTTATTGACATTTTGATTATTGTGGACTTGTCTCATTTTGTATGACAAATGGTCCATTTTTCATATATAATAAAATTGTTTTCTTATTATATTATAGTCTCCAATGTTGTAAAATGTTAAGTTGCCAATTAAATATATGGATGACTTACATTATTACAATGAACATATGTGTAATTAATTGTTATATTTGTTTAAATAACATAATACAATAATGCAATGGTTATGCCAAAACACATTAATTAAAATGTGAAAATCAATATTGTTATAAAAAAATATTTGATTTTCTAATGATTAATTGAAATTTTATTGCAACAGGAAAAATTTCAGCATTGAAATAGTTTTTTTCTTTCCTAAAAAAAATCATATTTTTATTATATGATAACAAAAATACATTTCATAGATGTGTATTTGCATTTCAAACAAGTCCCCGGATGGGAAGTTCTATAAGATCATAAATTGTCTATTCCTTTAGCATCCTCTAGAAAAGTATTTGAAGTAATAGAAAAATAGGTACACACATTTCAAAACAATCACTGGGACTACCAAAGCATCATAAAGGTATCCCATTACAACGTCTGCAAAAAAGATCTAGAGAATAGAACAATATAAACAAACCTAATAAAAATAAGAATGAAAATATTCTGAAATAATGGCCATTGATAGTCTCTTATATGTGACATACTCTGGAATCCAATCACAATCCAACCTTAGAAAGAACATTACCTTTCGAGTTCCTTTTTCCTGAAGATGTGTTGAAAGGAGATATAGTTAAAAATTGTTCTTGCCCATTATACCTCCTCAAATAAAGGCCTCAAAATATAGGATTGTAAATTATTAACCCCGGTCATCCAATTTATTTGATCCGAAATCGGATTCAGCAGGCTATCAGGGCATGAAAAATGCTCAAAAATGAAAGTGCT